>PQWD01004346.1:0-63924 GCA_019425675.1 Leucinodes orbonalis
TAAATGTAAATAGAGTTAGTGTTATTTCGCCATACATTTGTTGATATATATTTACATGCGACAAACAAAGATGACTTTATTAACCTAGAAGCGGTTATGACAAATCTTTGGAAATAACAAACTGGAATACATAGTTGTGCACAATGCGAGTAAATACTTAAGCCGCACTTCAAAGCGCCTGTCAACTAAAAATAGTTAAATGCCAACTCCGATCTTTTTCATTCCGCGTCCCACTGTAATAGTACCCAGACAAGGTGGATTCAACAAATAAATTAAATCGCGTAATAAGTAGACGATTCTCTGCACCAGGCACCGGCTTCCCCTTATTACAGAATTGTCTCCAACTTGATTCGTGAGCCACTTCTTTGCCTTCAAAGGGATTGTACTACACTTGGACGCTTTAGCTTAACATTCTATTGCAGTGAAATATCGCGTAACAAAGGCAATGGAAACAACAGAGAAAGAAGATATTTTTTAATTTTAAAATTATCAGCTGCTAACGTTTAATTCAGAACATTAAAATGCAATTTTAGGAACTAACCTTAAAATATTTATTATTTGTTACGAAATAGTGTCATATTTTATTCACTTAAAATACTTTTGTAATTTGTACTTATCTCAAGTTTTCATTATCTCATTTGATATAGAAATATCTCTTTGATGAAAGAACTATGTCGCGTCTTAGTAAAAAAGGGCCTCAAGGAGGTTTTAAATATGGTATTATAACTTTCCAGGATTAACTGCTGTCAACGTAGTTAAGCATACTTTCGAACAGAATTTTATTTGCTGTAAGCTTTTAAACACTGCAAAACGTTTTCAGTATTATATTGAAATGCTAGTGTGTATCCGGTGTCTATATTTTACGCACTCTTTACTCGATAATAATAAAGTTCATGGTATTTGATTATTTACGTCTCTATTGCGACCCTTTATTTAAAGCGTCGCAATGGCTTAAGCTAAGGAGAACCCTTTGACCTTATTTAGTGTTTATAGTTTTATTAAAAAAATAAATGCGTAATAATGTGTAATATTTTTTTCTCGACTATGTATTTTTTATTGTAAAGGTCAATAAATATTTTTTCTTTCTTTCTATTTATTTATTACATACCTATGCATAGAAATTCACACAATTCCCACGGAGGCCGGAAGGGCTGTGTGTTATCTGTCTAGCTTTAAATTTAGCATCGTGCTAAAATAAAAGCTAATGATTCGCTTTACCCTTTCAATGACAAAACGAATTTTAAGGGGCTAGTCCTGTTTGGCTGATGTGGTCGTCAGCCAAACCGCAGACTACCGGAACGTCTAAAAGAAGAAATTCCGAAAAGTATGTTGTATTACGTATGTTACGTAAAATTATGTAAAAGTATGTTACGAGTCACGAAGTTTAAGAGCTGATTTTAAAACAACATAACGATATGTATGAGTCTTTAAAAGATACTATGCCATATACATAATTACCAAATATTCAACACCGGTAACTCTTTCGTTTTGTCATTCGTGGTAAAAATATAAACAAGATTTATCAATGAAAGCTCTTCAATCAAAGAAGATTTTCAAAAACATGTGACCTAAGTTCTTTCCTAACACAAACTGTTCATTAAAAAAATATTCATGTACAATTTAAATTGGTATTGTTAACTGACATCCATATTTAAATTCATTAGCGAAATGGTTACAAATTCCCAAGTTCCTGATAACTTGACCAAACTGCAGAGATCTCGAATTCAAATCAGAAATATCCGCATTTCCTATTCTAGCGAAAACATTATTAAAGCTTGTTCTGATACACACTAATTACATTCCATTTAACCTGAGTGCTTCTAGACTGTTTTTCTATCGACCATGGGTTACTAACAAAATTATTGCCGTGCGTTGTTGACCGTGATAATCTAAAGGTAATGTAATATCTTGTAAGATGTGTTTTCTTCTTTTTTTCATCTTAGGTCTTGTAAGATAATTATAAAAATAGGGTTAATGGAGATAAGAGGCAAAGGAGGGCATTTCTGTACCATTTAGGTAGTATTTGGATGACCGTTGAATCATGTAGTATAGGAAAAGAAGTAGTGGTAGTGACAGTAAGAGATGTCAAAATCAAATCAAAAATATATATTATTAAAATTAGTGTGTCTGTTTGTAATATTGAAACCACCGTTTTCTCTTCATGCATATGAATATAATTATATATTATCGGTACATATGCCAGAATATATAATTTAAATTAATTTCTCTGTCTGTCTGTTTGTTCCAGGTAATCTCTGAAATGGCTGGAGAGATTTGATTTAGCAATAATTTCTTAATACTTTAATAGAAATATTGCACAATCACCTTGACTTTTAAAAAAGCAGGCAACTAACATTCATTCCGAATATTTTATGAAAAATATTGAAAAACCAAGACTACTTTGTGACTACTCCTTTATCAATTTACGTGTTAAAGGAAATAGTATTTTTTACCTCCCCTATTATTTGCAGTTTGTATTCGATGAATGCCACCAAGCCTCAGCATTTCGATCCCATTTGATTTACGCCACTTCGCATACGATTGGTTCTGTCAAGCGATCTTTTAAAAGGACACCGTGTTCAGATATATTCATAACTTGCAATGCGTTTGAACCGTGTCAAGTTGTGAATAAGTTTATTCCGTGTTTATCTTGGAAACTGGATGCGGATTGGTGCAATTTTACATACTCAAAATGCAATATTGGGTTAACGAGAGCCTTACATATGTGCAGCTTATTAAATTACATACTAAAGATATTTTAGGGACATACATACAGATCTTTTACATAATAGATCTTTCATAAAATCTAAAAGTTACTGCTAAAAATATCCGCTATAGGGCAATTATATTTCTCTAAAAGTATTAATAAATAATTGCTGAATCCGGAACGGTTGGGCTTAATTTGGTGCGTTTGTGGAAAGCTATTTACATCATTACTAAAAAAACGATTTCGTTCTGTTTATTTAATTTTCTTATTTTAAAACTAAGTAAGTGTCAATTTCATCCGTTATTATATAGATTACTTGTGCTCAAATGACTTCATGCCTGAAGACATACTTATAAGAAATAAAAAGTATCCCTATTAAATATTTGCGAATGCCAACTAGGTCATAAGAATCACGAATTCATTATAATAATGGAACTATATTGGTAAATTGCATCAACCCTCACGAGACCATGCCGTACTTTAACTTAATCAAGCGACGCATGTTAGGAGTCTTAGTCAATGTTTTGACTGGCCATCAATTGAGGTTGAACATATGGGAACTCACCGGAAAATTATTTAAAATTAATTCTTAAATATTAACTGTATTTTGATGAAAGAAAGTAAATTGAAAAAATATGTAAGAACCTGTAAGAATACAAAATCTTAATTCTCACTTCTTTGTTGCATACCACATGAAGTTAAAAAGTGTACTTTTTTTAATGATAGTCACATATGGACCCTGACGGGAACAACAACACTTTACTTTAAATACTACTAATTAATATTTTTGTCGTTGTATTGAGTATAATTATGGGGTAGAAAAACAAATTATGCTTTTCATATAAACAACATTAATTATCCAGATGCGTAAATAGTTCTACAACCTGCCACATTCTGTTACTATATACCCACCAATCCCGCGATCATCGGTCCAACATCGCTACAACAAAGCGTTACACGAATGTCGCTTAAAATTCTAAACATCGACTGGGGTAACGACCTAACAATAGCTGGCCAAACAAGCCATCCGAGGATCCCTCTGCTTTAAATTTATAAACGTCCGTCAAAGATCCCATACGGTTCTTAATAAAACCGACAACACTTATTTGTACATCGTTAGTGGCACGAATACAATAGCACTGGTGGAATATGCAAAACGCCGGTTGAACGTCAACAGTAAACCTAAATATTTTGTGGGACATCTTTGATGGAAAGAAACACGTCCCGTGTGAGTTGACGGCGTTATTAACCTATTTAATTTTATCGCTTTATAACGCACGGTTGGTATCATTAGTGTCGGGTGCATTGGAGAAAGATAATTACTGATATGTTTTTATTAAAATTAAAACAGAAAATACGATAATGAGCCAGTGAAGTTACTTTGAGTCCGGATGATGTGGGTAGGATCCTCTCACTTTCCGTGTTATTGAGTTTTCATTAAAAGCTTAAATTTAATAAATGGATTTTTTTTAAATGTATTTATGTTTTAATTGTCATTAAAATGTGAAATGTAGATTGAAAAAAGGACTTGTGTGCAATAAGTAAACATTAATATGTTAGTCACGAAAACCATTTTTGGTATTTAATTCTTAATATCGTACCCAGCTTTGAGCTTATTGTTGCCATTTTCTTCGTCATATTACAAAAGCATGCAAAATACATCTTAGATGTCGAAATGCATATTAAATCCTCTAACTACAAGCCAAGTGTCTCACCGGGCTAAAAGAAGGCCGTCGGCAAGTGTTCTCTGGGCGAGGTAATTGATCTAATGAGATGGGACTATTTAATATTCATGCAACCCTTTGTGACGTCAACTGTTTGGTGTTAGGGCGTTAGTACACGATTCCTGTAAGCGCCAGAAAGCCTGTACCACCTACACGCTATGTAAGTCGACGAATATTATCCTGGGCCTCAATGATATTCTGTATATATAAAGGTAGATACGCCATCCGTGCCTCAAAAACGAACCGCCAAAGAGAATACAGTTGGAGGCTCTTTGTTTAGGTAAATGTACGCTCATTCGAAATATTTGTATGAGCGCTGTCGCCGCATTTGGAACACTTTTTTCAGTTGTTTTGTGAACATATCACTAATCTATACTTTTTACATCATTGCTGGGCCTTGAATATATGTTTGGCGATGACACAATGTAAGTCTTAAGATTTATCACCTGGTTTAAAATCGGCGGATACTTTTATTTTTTAAGCCAAATTAAGTATAAGTATCTTGATTTGTGTACTATTCACTAATTCAAATTGTAGGTAACTCACATACAAAAAACTGATTAACTAGTACACTGCACAACGTCAGATGTTGTGAATAGTGTCGTAAGCGGCCATTTATTACTACAAGTATTAAATATTTCGCTACGTTAGAATATGGCCTTAAGCAGATGGATTTTTCAATAAGTCGGTTAAAGAGAGGTGTCACTAGACACTACCACCGTAAGCACAGCTCTTTGAAATATTTGATATACATTAAACTTCAGTTCTCCTTAAAAAGTCAATTTTAGGTCGGCACAGTTGAAATAGTGAAATTGTTGTTCATTTCGAACAATTCAGTATCGAAATGAACAAGTTATATACTTGACAAACCTAACTTTGATATGTAATACTTAACGTTGGAAACTTTTTGGCTATTTTTTGTTTATTTTTGAGTCATATTGTACTATTAAAGCTGTATGTTTATTGCTCGATTTTATTCTATGTTCTACATTATTTTTGTTGTAACTTGCACTGAAAGTTACGTGGTACTTTTAAAACCATTCTTTAATGAGCTTAGTGTCCCAATATTATTTTACTTGTTTTCTGTTACCTACAGCGCGCCCTTCTGCTAAGCACTTACAATACTTTCATACCAACGTTGGTTGCAATAAAATTGAAGAGAGGATTACTCAATCCACATGCATATGTTGACGTTGACTTTTAACATACATTTTACAAGGTAGTAGACTCGATATTGAGTCTAGGTAGGAACCACCGCAGATCCAGAGATCGTCCCGTGAAACAGGAGTATTATGTACTTCTATTTTTCGGGATAAGGGCACTGTAGCCAGTAAAACTACTGGGATATTTGACGTTTGTACACTGACGGAGGATAATGATCATCAGTTATGCTCTCCTCAATGCCGCTCTGTCATGGCCAGGCGTACACTTACCATCAGGTGAGCGTCCGACCGTCCTACACTTATAAAATATACAGCTTGTTTGGCCAAATATTTGTTAACACACTATATAGCAAAAAAGAAATCGTTGGTGTCAAGTTAATCCACCACCCAAAAATATTTGAGAGACCAGTATTACTATCGTGAAGAATATATTTCACTTTATCAGCCCGTAATACAGCTACACCTTAAAATAAGCTCACAGACGTATGAAGCCCAAACCCTGGTTCTAATTGCCTGCGAAGATCGACAGAGCCTCCTTTGCATTATTCATAAAGTACAATGATATACCATTATAAAATATCAGTAATTTCATGATCAATCTAACTCAGTATAATCAGCTCAATTTACACATGCCACTTCAAGCTTAAAGCCCCGTCCCGTTAAGCATCTCGTTGAAAACAAGTTACCATATGAAAAGGCGAAATTATCTCATAACAAACACTAATTTCACTTTTGTCTTTAGTACGAATATGCGAAAGCGGGCCATAATCTTATAAAGCGTAGCACTTATTCTTTTCCGCAGAAAATGTTTACGAAACATGTTTAGTGACGACATGGGTAATGTGCGCATTATTATGTTAATAAGAGTGCATTTTTATCCATCCTAATTTTTGTGAAGCGACCCGTCGCCATTCACGAAAGATTAACCACGGCGTACTATTAGCACTAAGGCTATGTCGCTACATCAGTCGGTTACACGGGTATGGAGCTTGATTTTAGAAACTGAAAGATGGGAAAAATCTTTATTCAAATAAATCTGTCACAGATACTTTTGAATCGTCAATTGTTATTATTATCATAATTTTTGTGACTCTACACAAACTTTTTTATAGGGCTCTGCAATCACCAACTCAATGGTGATAATATTTTATTGTTGAATATCGATAACATGAGTTCGATTCTGAACTAGTTATAGCGTTAGGGTCTTATTTTTTGTTTACATGTCAATGTCTGCTTAGATTGTATTTTTATTTAGATACATTCGCTCGGGAGCTTTAATAACTGTGTCATAATATTCAATTAAAGTTTATTTACTTCAAACTCTTTGGATAGGTATATGAGATATGGAATAAATTTAATAAGATTTTTTAAAATAAATGATTTCATATAACTGATGAACAGTTATGAAATCCTCACACTTTTAACATACAAGTTACCTTTGGTTACAATTGAGTCAACCTTCGAACATGTATACTGAGGTACTTAAACCCACTCGGTCATTCATTTAAACACCGATGCACACAAAAATTCAAAGGTCAAAAAGTATCTAACACAACAACTCAATAAAGGAAAGTAGATGTATTACTCACAACATACATTACGAAAACAATGTAGGTATAGCATATTTAACTTCAACGCACTAAGCTTTTTTGCTAAACAGGTATTCGTCAATTTACACCTTATATTTTGATTCTTCGCTTCCATCGTCCAGTCAGCTTAAATTATAAGGTACATATTTAGTGTCTTTTATATCTTAGGCTTTACTCAGTTTTAGATATGTATTGAATAATAATTTATTTTTTACCTTCGGTTATGTAAAATGCTGTGATATTTTTCTACTGATATGTAGTAACCATTTTGTATTTAATTTTCTTTGATTCCAATTATGACGTTATACTTTTTTCATTGCATTCAATTCCTAAAATTTTGCAGCTGTGTATACTCATGGAATGTAGCAGTTATGCCCCATAAATTTAGGATTGTAGTCCAGCCTAGATTATTAAAAGTAAAAATTGCACCGATATAGGTCAGGGCTGGTGCATAATTAGTTATGCTGTTAATAAACGGTCATCGTCCGCCGAATTTTATGTACTAACATCTGGGCTTCTGTGTTAAATGCCGACATAAAGGCGCCATAACTCATGTGCCTGTGTCGGGACTGCATGACGAAAGAGAACATAAAGGTCCACGGATGTTGACACCGTTCGGATTAGTCAACACTTATTCTAATCTGTACACGTCACGGGTGGAGACGTGTACTTGGTGGTAGACTTGAAACTGAGTCGTCTAGGTTGGTACCACCGCAGTGCCAGATATCGTCCGTGAAATAAAAATGTTATGCACTTTTGTGTTTCGGGATGAGGGCACTGTAGCTAGTGAAATTACCGAGTATAAGAGACATAACAACTGTTGTCTCGGGTGACGGGCACAGTGCGGTGTTGATGGAGAATTCAAACTGTTTATCAGTTGTTGGTCTCCTTCAATGCCACTCTGTCATGAACAAGCGTATCACTTACCATCAGTTGAGCGTAATCTTATCTTGCCACACTTAATATACCTATATATTAATATACCTATATATAATATTTGTACGTTGTTTTTGTCATAAACGACTTTTTTAATGTATCAACTTATAGCTATACACTAAGTTGTAAAACCTTAGTACTGAATGAAATATTCTCATTTTCGTACTAGAGTGAGGTGGTCGGATTGTTTGCGGAATCGGCCGTCGGTCCGGGAGCTAAGGGCGTGTTTAATCATATCCAACACTCGATTTGACTACGCTCTTGCTGTGCTCTAGAAATGTATATAGCTGGCAATTTAAAAAAATAAAATATTAGTAAATATTTCAAATTAACTTTGAAATTATGAAATCTTGAATTGTTTTTGTTAAAGTAAGAAACTTATCATTAAGTGACTAAACAATTAAAATTAAAACCGTAGCAGCAGTAAAACAGCAGAAAAACAGAAATCCTATTGAAAAGTGAAATAACACCAAACGAACAATAATTATAAAAAGACTCAGTAGCTCATTGGTGTAAGGTTGGCCTTTCGATCTCGAGGGTGCAGGTTCTAATCCCGCCACTTACCAATGTATTTCCGACGAATATCGTTTATTCGACGCTCTTAAGGTTAAGGAAAATCGTAAGGAATCCTGCGCACGCCTGTGATGAGATCCAAATGATGTGCCGGAAGTCGTCCAATCAGCACAGGACCCGCGTGGAAGACTAAAGTCTATACACCCTATACGAGTAGGCTCGTGCCCCTTGGTGGAGATGTATGATGATAATGGTGATGAACAATTATAAAAAAACTTTATGTGATTAATTTTAACTACACTGAGAAGGTTATTCAAAAAATATCATTAAATAATTATGATAACTTACTGTTGCAAAACGTGAGCTTAGGCAGTTTAATATGCACATCTAAACGACTTCTCATGTAAATGCTAAATATGAGCAAGTACTTTGTATTAAGCAAACAACTTATTACATTTTTCAACCTTTTGGAATTCCCCAGACTTTAGACCAATACATAAAAAAAAATTAACATTAGCAAATATAGATAACATTTCTTAAATTGTTTTATTATAACGTTTAAAAAAAATAAAGTATTTTTTAAACTTCCATTTAATTTCTTGCTTGGTCATGTTGTGCTAATAAGTATCACTTGCTTATTTGGTGCAGCTAGCTCAATTTTCATCAATTTACAAATACAAACAACCACTAAACAATGGGTTTTAGGTTATGACATATTCTAATTTCATTAAGCAAAAAAACATAAAATAGTATTTAAATACAAGTACCCTCTACCGCGTCTTAAGTCTACACGAGTCTATGGGTGGAGCACACAATCAGACGCTTCACCCCAATCTGGCTGCAAAACATAACAATAATTGTTATGTTGGTAACAAAACAATGTTGTTTATTTTTACACGAATCCGACAGTTTTTTTTTACTACGCGGATGAATTAAAAAGAACCCTCTCGGCGCTTTGTAGTACTAGCGTAGTGACATTCTCATAACGGGATTAGAATAGGAAATAGTTGTTTCAATAGATAACTGATAGGCATGATTACTGCGTCCACGCAGGGTACGCGTTTGTGCTTTGACGTTTGTGATTTCCATTTCATTACTTTGTTTTATTATAACAGCTAGTTAAGATTTCTTTTAATCACCAGCGAGTTAATTTGATTCCAATCATATCCCAAACCAACGGGAGGCTAATAAAATCTATCTCCAATATGTACCTACATCAACTACACACCGAGATTGGTTAACAAGTAAGGGTTTTAAGCGTTCTAACTGAATGTTGCTTATTTCAGAAGTCTTAAAGAAAAGTGAATTTCGGTACTCAGCACTGTGCTGGAGAAATAACAAAGATCGTATAAATTTAAAATATTGTAAAATAGATCATGCATAATGCTTTGTAGAACTGATTAAAAGGTGAAAATAAAATGTCTCTCTTCAACCTATCCCCGTCTTCTGCTGGACATAAGTGTCCCACATTTTGCGCCAGATATCCCAGTCCTCCACTTTTCTCATCCAGCCTCCACCTGCGACCTTTCAAGTCGTCGGTCTATCGGGCGGGAGGGCGCCCTATGTGACGTTTACTAAGACGCGTTCTCCACTCCAGAACTCGTCTGTTCCAACAGCCACAAAATATAGTGTGTATTCCAATTAAAATAAATAATCGACGTTTTTTATTTTACTCATTTACTTCTACTCATCATATCAGCTGATAGAAATTCAACCCTACTGTGGCCTAAATGAATAGTGAATCACTATTTAATTAACTTAGCTCATGAGTAATCAACTACTTGTACATTGAATATATTTATTACAAAATACGTCTAGAAGCAAGTAACTACAAAGTTGAAGCTTATGTACATTCACTTTTCAACCATACCTTTGTTTAAGTTATGTGTCCAGTTACTATTTTCGCGTATGCTTTGTTAATTTGGTGTTGATTGTTATTTTCAGTAACCGGGGTTTCGTAATTCTTTTTTTCGTCTCTCGTAAAATTAGTACCTACCAGAAGTACCTACTTCCTAGCCATATGCCGGTCGGTTCTTTTAATAGTGATTCAATATATACACAGGCAATGATGTGTATATAAACTCATTATGTGATATACAAATATTTGTACAACTAGCGTTTTCATATGTTCCGTGTCTCATTGTTTAAAATCCCTAAAGATGCATAATGACAAATTGTTAATTATGTGGACATGGATATTATTCTGTGTCTACTTTTTGTAGCAAGGTTACTTACTAGAAAATTGTAGTAATGTGAACAGTTCGGGCTGTGCATCCTTCCGTCTAAGCCATTCATATTTTTATTCGATGCTTCATACAGATAACTCAAACAAATGTAATTAGTTCGGTAATAGTACACTTTTAAGCTCAGGAAATTTAAAAGTTACGCGTAAATCCATATCGGCAAATTTGAGTAAAAACATAACAATTAATTAAAATTCGCATACGCAAAATAAAGTATATATTTAGTTACATGATGCCAACACTTTCATTCGTGAAATATATATAGAAAGTAGAGATGCCACGAATATTCCGGTAATATTCGGTATTTGGTCGAATACTCCGGAATAATACGAGGTATTCGTCCAAATACAGAAAACTATGACTTATTAAAAAAAAAGTAGATCACAATATTTTTATAAGTATAATGTATCAGTGGTAAGCTGTGATGAATAAAAACAAGCTTCTTAGCATTAACGAAAATATCAATATCAAAATATGTGATTAATGCTCTGACTATGCGTGCCGTGCCGTAACGAGCTCGCAATTGAAACAAACAGTACATCAACATATACCCATCCGCGCACAAGAGGGACAAACGTGTATTTTGTGCCGAACATTCGAGACCTAATATTCGGCGCTTCGGCCTATTGCGATGATGAATATTCGGTATTCGCCGAAATCACTATTCGTGGCAACTCTACTATAAAGCTTCAGCAATCTCCAACAATGCTCAATATCCCAACATAACATTGTATTGAAGTTTATATTTGCAGGGCCCCTTCTGAGCAGATCCATTTGACATGGTTACACGTGTGTTACATCCAGATAATTTTATATTCCATTCAGTCGCAAGCAATGCAATTCATATTAAATATGTCTGTGAATTACTTGAGGGTATCATTGTAAACATATTTATTTGAATCAAGCATTTGTTCCCGGATTTGCTCGCTATCGTTTTGCTTTAATAATATTGTTTTATATTTTTATAACTGCAGCTTTACAAACTAATATATATATATTGAGCGTCGGTGGCTCAATGGTGTGGACTGTCGCTCTCCTACCGGGAGGGCTGAGGTTTGAATCCCGCCACGCACCAATGTGTTTTTGAATTTTCGAAAAATATATGTACGTTATCTGACGCTCTTACGGTGAAGGAAAACATCGTGAGGAAACCTGCGCATGCCTGCGAAGAGATTCAAAGGTTGTGCGTAAAGTCGTCCAACCCGCACTGGATCCGCGTGGAAAACTAAGGCTAATCACCCGATACGGGTAGGCTCGTGCCCCTCGGTGGGGACGTTAGTGTAGTGAGCTGATGGTTATTCATATATATACATACACACACACACACACACACACACACACACACATACATTATATATATATATATATATATATATATATATAATATATATAATATATATATATTATATATATATATATATATATATATATATATATTATATATATAATATAACGTACTCCGATATAGTGATCGAACTTCACTTGGAAGTCGTTTGACCACGTAGTAACTCAGAACACTGTTTATTTGTATTACTTAATATGAAAGTAAGTTCGCACGAGCCGAAAAAAACAAATGGCAATCAATCAGTCCACAGCTAAATTATTAATAACGCGAATCGTTTACCCTCCGTTAGCTGTCCTCCCAAACAGTAACAAACTCCATACTTAACCTTACTTTTGTTAAGTTCCACGCCTCGTCTAAACCACACTGTCTCAATTACAACAATCACTGTCCGTGGAAACTTTTTCAGTTTCTCTAACCAGATAGTTCGTTATATGTTATTCGTAACGATCACGTCTCGCAATGGAACTATTTAATTTAACTTCTCTTAATTTGGCTGGTTTAGGTACTCTATTTAGAAGGATAAGAATTCGTTTTAGACTGCAAATTTTAGTATTCTTTAATTGGTAAGTAGTTCAAAATTTTTAATGGTAGCTTTTAGCAGTGCGCGAAAGTCGTGTGAACTTTCTAACACTACATTTTCGTCATTCTACGAACCCTGCCATCTAAAGTGTATGAACAAAATTGTCAAAAACAAGCATGATGATAGGAGAGACCTATGTCCAGCAGTGGACTGAGATATATATAGATAGTTTGAAGAGAAAGAGAGAGAGATAATGATAGCGAGTTTCGTCTTTCATTACTCTTCAAGACTCGAAAAAACATATTTACCTTTTTTCAAGTGTTACAAAATGTATTCAATCAATCAACTAATGTACGTCACCTCATAGTAGACCAGACCAAACCTTCTCAATCGTCATGTCTCGGGAGATTGGGGCGTTACCCAGGACTCGGACCCAATGCGATTTGGTTTTGCCATCCATAACCAGCATTTAACGTGCCGTTCAAAGCAATGAGAAACTCGAGATAAATATTTTCGACACAAAAAGTTTAAACCGTTAACCTATAGTTTCAGTATCGGAATCAGTATCGCGCACTGTGGATATCTCAACCGCCATGGACGCTAAAACCATTAACGAAGTTTGCGGCTCACCCATTCCCAAACAAGCTGATAGACATTCCAATTTTGTTACGTACAAAGGCGCAGCCTAAAAATCGCGACACATGTACAGAGGTACCCAGTACGCTAAAAAAAACTCTATGGTTGACGACGATTCTCCTTTTTTTCTTTTTGTTACTTCAAGCCAAAGGTTACTAAAAAAATAATGAATAAAATCATTCATAGATACAGTGACATTATTACAAAGATCCGACAGCGTGATAGAAATGAACAGATATTGTTTTAACAGCTTCCCGCGATTACACGAAATCGGCCATCAATAAATATATCGGCGTTTATTATTAACCTTTTAATCCTAAAGGGTGCCAAGTTGAGGTCTGCACAATGAGTTTGACATGTAAATAAAGACAAGATATCACGCAAAAAGGGAAATTAATATGTCCCCACTAAATCTACATACACGAAACATATTATATCTCATGAAATAAATATGTATCTTTAATTTCAACACTACAGTTATTTAATACTATTCATAAATACGTAATAACAAAGAAGTATATGATCCGATTTGCAGTTGATAAAATCCACTGTTATAACATGACCCCGTTACGTTTAGCAAATATCGTAACGCCTGTATACTATACAAAGCTCCACTGCAAGAGACAGGCTTCCATCACTGAAATCGAACCATCGGCAGAATAGCTAGAGTTCCCGCGGCTATTCGTTGTATGCGTATGAATTCACGTAGGCTCAGAAATCGGGATATTCGGACGATCGACTATAACGTTATTCTATCACAATCCTAATATATGATAATGTGAAAGTGTGTCTGTTTGTCCGTCTTTCAAGGCAAAACGGATAGATGAATAGATTTTTTTAAAGCAGAGAGAGTTGAAGGAGTGAGAGTGTCACAGGTTACTTTAAGTCTTATTGTTCATAAATTTCACCCACCCCCATCCCCACACTTCAGTGTGTATGGAGCATTCTAAAATTTTAGGTAGAAAGCTAAAAATTGGTATGTGGTCCATTTGTCACTAACATTATAATCTTGCATCTATACTTCGGAAATAAGCTTCCAAAAAAGGGAGCGAAATTTTTAATGGGTCTTTCGCAGTTGTCTATGTAGAAAGGTAAAAATAGGATGAAAGACGGATTGCCAATATTATATTATATGCAGCAGTGTAAAATAATATTCTGCTTTCGTAACCAGGAAAAGGGAATTAAAAATAAGCATTTTAATAAAATTTGGTATGAAGTTAGCAGACATCCTGGATAAACACGTAGACTGCTGTGCGTTTAACTGTGAGAAAATATCTAATACCTTAAAGCACAGCTATATGATAAAAAAATAAAAATCCCCATTACCATAGTTAATAGAAATACAATCATAGAGCGTACTTATGTATTTTTGTATAAATACACACATATTCATAAAAACACCAAAACCCTATATAAGTTTTGGTGTGCCTATGTATAATATTTCTATACACACAAATGATTGTACTGCCTGGGAATAAAACCCGACACGAAGAAGAGTCGGCTATACCAAGAGTATACTAGCCAACTTCTTCTCATCTTAGATTTGCCTCCGTAGTTACGTGGACGATGATTAAAGTTACTTAAAGTGAGTGGATTAATGACAAACTTTATGAAATATTAGGTATTCTTTTTCTTATTAATAGTTTTTCGATAATATTAAAGTTCAGTTTTATTTCATGTATTATGAAATACTGTATCTATTAGTAAGCACAATGTGACTATGTGCATATTCATTTGTGGCTGTACATGTTAGGATTGCTTGTACGTAATTATATATAGTTACTTATTATCATGAATGCAATATGAATCATCAGCAGCTCATATACGATCCCATAGAAGGGCACGAGCCTTAGTCGTCCACGCGGGCCCAGTGCGGATTGAACAACTTTACGCACAATCTTTTAATGTCTTCGCAGGCGTGCGCAGGTTTCCTCACGATGTTTTCGTCTGACGTACATATGATTTTGGAAACACATTAGTACGTGGCGAGATTTGAACCTGCACCCTCCAGATCCGAAGGCAACAGTACACTAATGAGCCACCGACGCTATGAATAGTACCTTTATAATAGAATATACTTACGTGATATGTAGTTGCGCTGAGCGTCCACTGCCGCAGCGAGCAAGAGGAACAGGCACGCACACGCCACCCTCATATTTCCTATTTTAACGCTCGTCGCAGTTGCATCTATTTTACTTTATTTTTTTTCACGTACACAGACGGTCGCTGCACAAAAATCACAGTTTCACATACCTCCGAAGGTTCGATGACCGATCGCAGTCACTCCACACTCAATTGGGTCGTAATAAACGCAAATTGCTATCATGTTGCACCGTCTATCCGTACTGGCACAAAACAAGAAAACGAAGGTCCGAATGTATGTATCAATGATGTAAAAAGTATAGATTCGTGATCTGCTCACAAAACAACTGGAAAAAGTGTTCCGAATGTAGCGACAGCACACATACACATATTTCGAATGAGCGTACATTTACCTAAACTAAGAGCCTACAACTGTATTCTCTTTGGCGGTTTGTTTTTGAGGCACGGGTGGCGTATCTACTTTTATATATACAGAATATCATTGGTATGTATGCGCTTTTTGTTACAGCCCGCACTCAGCTGCAACGGTAGGGTTGTCGTGCTGCTGCTCTTTGGTTAGATATGTAAATTTTTAGTGACGTTTGATACGAATGCGTATTTTACTTGAATACAGTCTATCAAACACAATTACTTTTTATTTAGTGGTAATAAAAGCTATAGTTCTTAAAACATAAAATGATACCGAAGTAAATCTAATAATATTGATATTAAAATAAATTCAATTATTAGCTTTCCAGTAATGTTTCAAAGTCTCTATTTTTGTGTATAAATATATTTTTACATCAATTGATTAACATAATTTGCAAAACACTTTAGTGGATTGAAGGCGCAGAAAATCGATTATTTTGTAATGGTACAAAACTTTTTGTGTGCGCATGCAATTGTACCGATGTACGATCTATCCTTCTATTGTGCGGTCATTTATCAATGTCATATTCGTCTCGATTAAGCTCGCTTGACTCTTCGTTCTACTAGGGCTGTTAAATTATAGGAAACAATTTGTACGAATTAGATTTGTAAATAGAATACACACTTTATTCGCCATAGGTTATAATGAATATTAAATTGCATAAGATTAGGCTCATGTGTTGGTGATATCGTAAGGATAAAATAATAATAATGTTTCAAATCTACTACAAATCACATCTTAAAGTATTGTAATTCAATACTGTCATATTTATCTCTTTGATTTTCATGTAGTCTACAATTAAGGAAATATATTTAATATAGTATATATATATTGGTATGTAAGGCTATGTGTATTTTTCATGATTTTCATTATTGTGCTCTTACAGGGTTCATGTGTTATGTACCTACTCAAAATTATAAGAACTTATAAATCACATGACGGTAATGATAAATAAATAAATAAAAATAACACAGTAGCATCCTTACTCGGAGCATCTGTCATTATGACAACAGGCTGCCATTAGGAGCTGAATCTTTTTGTTGCACCTCAGACTTTTGACCTACTACAGGCCAAATAAGAAAACTTTCCTACAATGTACTTCTATTTATTAATTAGTTCCTCAATATTTATATGAAAATTTCATTATTCAAGACATTGATTCATTCTTACAGCATAAATAAACTAGTTTGCTGAAGTGGGATGAGATGAGAAATAATTTTATTTATTGTTAATTTTTCTAGGTTTTAACATGGTATGGTATTTTAAATATTGCCCTAAAATAAGTAATCTTTATGAACGATAATACAAACTTATAAATTCCTCATTCATGAAAATTAAGTTGGGTTATTAAGATTTCAGTAACAGAAATTACTATATTTAGTTTCAAGAACTAAAGACGATACAGTGTCGTACACTAAGTCATTGACTATAACCTTGACTCGTTCATGATGCTTTTTATTTTTATAAATTCAAATATAATAATTTATTTCATTCTTTTTTTAATTCAACTTTCATGAGCGTCAATCATTGCAAAGTGTTCTTACTAGCATACGCTTTTTCCTTAAAATTTCGGACACAAAATGTTGAATCCCGATAAAGTCTCTATTAGTTTTTTCAACAATCAATCCAAAATGACTCATTCTAATTCCAACCTCATCAAGTTTGCGTCGAGTATCGTAAATCATTCTTGTTTTATTGCCTATTTCGTCTACAGCTTTTTATTTTCCGAATGCATTCGTAACTTGATATTTTTAGTCCGCTTTTGTTTTGTTGGTTAATGCTGAGGTCCGTTGTTCAAAACTGTTTCGACTTTCTCAAAAATATATAGCTCTTTGTAGGTTCTCAAAAATGTGTTTAAAAAAAACTTCTTTTGTTATTTACTTCACGTGTTAAAATCATTGTTTGTATACATGTTATCCTGGTGTCAGAAATCTAAGCGTTGGTTCATTTGACACACAGACATCCGAATATACAATTAGACTGGACAAGCCGTCAAGTTTATAGGCAGTCCCAGGGTCGCAATTTCTTTTCGGTTCTTACCTGTGAAAAGTTATTATATTTCTTGGTAAATTTACTGATTCCTTGCGATGATGGCATGTTACAATTGCACAGGATGGCATTTTGGGAAAAAACGGTAATTTCTTCTAATATTAAACGTGAACTGGCAGCCAGTGTATGCTCGTTGAACTTACATTTGTCGCTTTGTATTGGGAAATCTGTGATTTGACAGTGTTAGAAATAAATACACAAGATTAGATATAATAACCATACATTTAGAATTTGAATTCTGATTGCTTATTTGTACTTCATATCGTATATTTAACTAACAAAATAGATACAGATCCAATTAAGATTTCATTTATATGACATTTAACACTTGAATCAATCTTAATTAAATACTCATAAATGATACTGGTAAAGAAATTGCAATTACCAATTATTTCAATTTATTTTAAAATCCTAAGCTTAGTAGGCCATAGGTATTTTATCTCGTTGATAACAAGAAAATCCTTATCAACCTTGACTGAGTACACTGTGACGAAATCATTATCTCATTATGATCATGGTGACGCATCCGGTGCGGCGACTTATACAACCTGAGAAGGTGTAAATAGTGATACTTAATAGGAAACGCCAGAGCCAAAGTCATTATAATGAATACAAAAGATACATTCAGTTGGTCTCCGACTCCCGAATTCCTAAAATGAGTTTTTTTTCTATTATATTAAATATTTTCAAAAGCAGGTTTTCTAGCTCAAGCCGTACTTGTTCAATACTTTAATTTGGAACTACAACGCGTTCATTTTAGACACAATTCACGACGTTACCTAGTAGTATTCCTTAGAAGTCAAAAGTTATTACAAGTGTTGTTCTGCAATAGGGATGATGAATTATTTTTTTATAGATACAGAAGTTAAATATTGACTTCGTTAACAGTAAAATACATAGAGTTATCGCAATCCTAAAATAACATTAAACTACAAAATTGTAACGTCACGTTTTTGTTGTTAGTATGAATTTTGTACTACAACACAAATCTTATTCGTTGTTTTCAGTAGTCTTATTCTGTAATAAAGGCTTAGTTTGGAACTAGATGGCGCTGTGTAAATGTCAGTGGATATTTATTTATTTGAAGACAATGTCAGGCTATAAACCCAAATTGAGCTTAAATATTAGATATTCAATTCTATAATCGAAATACGTGAGGCATGACGACATGGCCTAATGTAGTTGTATAAACAGATAAGTACTCGCAGTCAAGATCTGTTATTTTTAAAGTATGATCTTTAGGCGATACGTCTGATTTGACCAACAATTTGTCTTTGAAATCTTAAAATAAATTGGAAATAATCAAACTGTAACTGGTAGTTTTTTGTGCTTTCTTATAATAGCAATAAAGTACCTAATTGTAATTTTTATTTGTTATAGGATTAAATAGTGTAAATAATTATAGTGGACAAGCACAACATTTGTTTGCAATGTTTTATTTCTCTGAGTTGCAATTAAAATTGCATTCTACTCGGATAAAAATAAAAGTAATATACATGATGTGCACAGATGNCATTGTCAGACATAATGAAAACTCTGCGGGTATATCTAATATATACTTTTGATTTGCATAACGTTCGTTACTCCAATATGTTAAAAGTGTTTGCGAACGATTACGGGAATCTAAACATCGCCTATCGCGGTCTTTATCTTAAATATCTGACGTTCACATCTACGTACAATAAAAAACGATGGCGTTTTTTTTAATATAGTCAGTTCTATCGTACGACGTCGTTGCCGTTATGTAGGTACACGAATATGAATCAGATTTTTTTAACTGTCTGTTTGTTTATTAGAACATGTTATAAAAATATAACGTATTTTCTCACATATGAACTAATTTATTTACCAATGTAATACCTTTTCACATGAGACTATTGTGAAAATAATAGGGGTTAATCGTTATTTTAATGCAGTCAAATTGAATCGCAGTTTGCATTGAGATCTTTTTCCATACAAATTAACGTAGTTTCACCACAATATTCTGATTTTAGAGAAAATTCGGTGCGCATTTCGCGTACCTTGCCTGCAAAGGTAACCTAAAGGCGTAAGAATGAAAGTTGCGTCACGAAAGTATGTCATCTCTTTGCGACAGCTCGCCGTAATCATCGCACGATGGCAGAGCTTTGAATTACCTGCCGTTTGTTTTACATGGTACCAAGATCTGGTTGTTTTAAACATCAGTTTCAGGCTATGAGAAAGATAAGTGAGAGCAACATTTTTTAAAAATCTATTATAAAGTCTTCAACATTACAACTTTATAAGTTCACTGCTGAACGAAGACCTCCCCGATGTTATTAACATGGCTCCTAGCAGTGACGTCAATTTGGCAGAATTGTGAAATTCAAATATGTAATTTTTTTATTCAGCTCTAAGGTAAAATGCTTTGTGATACAGTACTGCTGTCTGAGTACGTGATGTAATTACTTATAGAAATGGGGATCACATTGTGAGGATTAATAAGGGTCAGTAATCAATCGACCATTATATATGACTCAAACTAATGGTACCTAAGTGTGATATTTGTTTATATTAAAAAGTGAACAAGACGGTCAGGACGCTCACCGATGGTAAGTGATACGCCTGACCGACAGAGCGCATTGATTAAGACTAATAACTGATAAACAGTTATAATTCTCTATCAATGCCTCACTGCGCCCGACAGCTGAGACAACAGATGTAAACCCAATGATGTAAAAAGTATGGATTCGTGATATGCTCACAAAACAATCGAAAAGTGTTCCGAATGCAGTGACACACATACACATATTTCGAATTTCGAACACATTTACCTAACCAAAAGAGTACAAACTGTACTCTCTTCGGCGGTTCGTTTTTGAGGCACGGATGGCGTATCTACCTTTATATATACATAATATCATTGTGTAAACCCGGTTTTTTTACTAGCTATAATGCTCTCATCCCGAAACACAGAAGTGCAAAACACGTTTATTTCACGGGACGATACACTGCGGTGGTACCTATCTAAACGACTCAGTTCATTTTTACTTTATAAATGTTCAACATTGACCAATTTAGTTTTCTAACATCCTCGATTTTATTTTTTTAAACAGTAAAACGGGCTATATGGTTTTACTTACTTAACTTTAACTCGAAATTTGGTCAACAAATTTCCGTACAATGGTTTTGTAACTCACAAATTTGCCAAAGTTTGTACAAGTTCATTATTTCATGGACATTACGAAAACCATTGTCGCAATACTTTTTTTAATAACAACAAAATTAGGGAAAAATACGTCGCAATTGCCAAAAATAGTCACAATAACTGGAAACCGTACAAAAATATGTTACTTCACCGCCGTACCAATTTCCAAATCGGTGTCGATTGTAAGTCATTATCTATCAAACAACCCAAAAGCCCGCTATCATTCTTTTCATACAGTGAATAAACTATTTTCTTTAGCTTCCACGTCACCGATATTAAACGCCTCCGTCATACTAAAACTGCTGCATACATACCTACGCGCTTCCATAACCAATCAATTTTAAACCTTCGGCCTTTGATATAAGCGAAAAATATGGTATCTCAATTTAGTTTGGCGCCTACGAACTTAACGACTTTGTTACTTTGACATAAATAACACAACACCTATATATAATAATTATATTCTATTGTTATTACATACCGTTTTGACGTTTAACAATAAATGACAAAACTGTTGACAGTGGTCAAATATTTAATCGTCCAATATTGAGTCACCTACTCAAACAACAACATAAAATGTATGAAGAATCAGACCAACTCTTGTAGGTTTCTGAACTGCGTTACTGCAGCGATTTATTTTTTAACGCCATTGGCAACTGGAATCGATGTCATCTTTCTTTTCAGACTATATTGATTCAACCTGTCCTTATGAATTATCCTAATAATCTAAATCAAACGGGTATTCAAACCTACAACCGATAAGACAATCTTAACTCAAAGCTCAACCCATTAGCTTACTTGAACCTGTCCAGTCTAATCGTAAGAGAACTGGAAATATTTCACAAAGTGACTTGCTACATTGCAAACCCACGACTTCCGAATTGAGCAGCGATTAAAAACTTTGAGATCAAACTATGGACATAAAAAAATACGGACGGTGTCTCGCTAACATCAAAATTGTGTCCAATTTTTGTATGGAAAATATTAAAACATTTGGCGTGCATCTGCCAACAGAACCTTTTTTTTTCGATTTTTTTCCTTGCATAATCTGTTAGGTAAAAATCTAAAGAGTCCATCCGTATTTTTATACGTCCATGGCTCAAACCAATTAACTGAGGAGGCAATAAGATATCATTTCACATAAATGAATGTTCATTGGTTGCTTTTAGTCTCCTGAAGCAACGAAGAAAACTTAGTACCAAAAGATGGTCATGTGAGAGTTGGAATCGCCCACCAAGTGAGCCGTTGGTACTAAGAGAGAGTTCTGGAACCGAGTCTTAGGTTTTAAATATCACAAAGGAGTACATTTTAAGAGATGTGTAGGGATGACTTCTCAAACTTGGGTTGAATCGATTATGATTGTATTAATTAAGGCACGCAAGAATTTTGCAGTTTGAATCACCTGATAGTGTGAAAAGATGATTTCATGCTCCGGAAGACACCCTGAGACATCGGTCCCGCCTACAATCCTAGGAACAATCGGAACTAAATTCACATTGGGTTATTACCCGAACTCCTCATAGCTACGCTGTGCAGGAAGGACGTGATATACTGAAGATAATGACACTAAATGTCTAGATTTGTTGATTGGGCAGTTACACCAATACTTAGGTTAATTGAAAACGAAGATAGGACTTTTTATTTTTATCTGTGTAAAGTGCACATAAAACCAATATTGATTAAAAATACATCTCTCTTACACAATGTACGCGTTAAGAAATTCTGAAGCGTAATACTCGTCGGCAGTTCTTATAGGGAATCGCCGGAACAATGGGTCTATATTCATCAGGTGACGGCACCATTGTCTACCAATCTAACAGTGTTATGATCGACAGGAAAGTGACCTTTTATATATCGTATAACACAACAAAAATCACCCAAACAAATACTATTAGTCGAAAGTATAGAGCTTCCAGCGTTCATAATTAAAGCTTATCCGATAGATCCTGTGAACATTATTACAAGTTACATTTCAAAATATTGAAAGATTAATTCACCAGTGTCATCTTACTTAAATTCAATATGTAGTATAAGTTTCTAAAAGTTCCAAAATATTAGTGATATTTTGTAAGGAAAAAATATCAGACATTCGCATTTATCACAAAATTAAATCACGTGATACTATTAGGGAGGCCAAAAAAGAAGCTTCCGATAAAAAGACCGTGCCACGGACATGATAAACTTTACAAATTGTTAGCTTATTTTCAAATTAACCAGCCCGAGTTAGTTTCAGATATAAAGTAGCGATTTGTGGCAAATTGCCGGTGCCCGCATTTTAATACAAACATTGGTTGACAAAAAGTTTCATAGCGGGACACTTATTTAGAAACTGATATTAATTTCGAGGTTCGCGTGATCCGACCTCGTGACTGTTAATACATTATCTAAGTTGTAAGCGAACGCGGTTGCCGGTCCGACCTTTGTTTTATTTTACGCATGAAAACAAATCTCCAACTGCAATGACTATTTTTTGGACAGAAAAACATAATTAAATTTTAGTTTATTGATAATATTCAAGTTACTTTATCGTAGTTTATATGTCATGTCAAGGATAACCAGACGATATTGATAATAACTAAGGCATCAACCAACCGATATAAGTAAATAGTTCAAGTTACTACTTGAGATGTGAACTGGGTACAGTATTTAATTCAAAAATTGTATGTGATGTAAATGTTTGTATTTTTGAAGGGTTGAAATGATTCATTCTCACAATGTTATCTAAAACAGGGTTGATTGCCTAGACAGACATATGGGCTTTCTCTATATCTGGATATTTAAGTTTAAATAAATATATATCGGTTATATGACTCGCTTTATGTAACAGGTATTGACTGCTTAAGATCGGCCTGCGTGAAAGTCTAAACGGGGCGCCATTTTTTAGCCGGGATGATAATATTATAATAAAAGTAATTTTTTGATTATTTTTCTCATCTCAAACCTTAGGAGGTACAACATTTGACGCAAGAATGAGTAAATAAATATAAAAGGCTTATTAGACTGCATTATTAGTTAATATATAGTTTTTTGACATTATACATAGACCACAAATAAATAGAGTTATTTACGGAACTCTGCAAATAAAAAGCTTATGCTTGCCATGTGATATCTACCGCTCTTTTGAATAAGAATCATAGATAAGCTTGGGCTTGGGCTTGGGCGAGGCTAAGTTATAAGCTTATAACTTAGCCTCGCCCAAGGAATCGTTAAACAGTTGCTCTTTATGCAAATCTGTGCAACGGCACGGAAGCCTCCGCATTTTGTCTTTTTGGCGTGCTAACTCGCAACGGTTTGCCCTCCGCAAGACAAGTCTTAAATTACGCTTAATGATATTTTCGGCAAAGTACCATCACGCCATGATAAAAAACCCTTATTTATTTTGACTTTCTGCCGAATAAAAATGGAACTCTGAATGATATTTACATGGTTATTTCCTTAATACATTTAAAGGGAGTTATCTTTAAATACTAAGAATATAGCGACGCTTTATTCACAGGAGTATGTAGCGTGTTCCCGCTTCTGGTTGACTAGACTATACGACAAGATGACAAATTTCATTTCTGTTTTACGGCTCATATCTGTCTCAAAATGCCTACACAAAATAGTAATACTGTAAGTGTATTTTGAAGTCATATGGTTATTTCAATTTATTGCTTGTGGTCCCCCAAGGGCCAAGATCGGACTATGTCTATGTTTCGATTATACTATTCGTGTTTAACGGCTGTCAGATATATCAATCAATTAATTTTCGTCAAAAAACCTAGGTGGTGTTAAAATCTTCCGATTATTTAAGTACGTACAGTATATAATATTTTATTTTATTAATGCTGTTATATTTGTATGGTTATTATAGATGAAAGGGTTAAGTTATTTGAAACTTAATTAATGGCATAGTCTACACAAAAAATCTCCATCACAGTACATGTCTAATACTCGTATATACAGTGAAGTTTTGTGCAAACTGAAAGTTGCAGGCAGTCAGAGCACGCTCAAGAAGTGAAAACTTTGGGACTCTACAAATGTCTCAAAATACGTTAATTGCTTATAAACACCGCTCTGAAACCAACTTGCTCCAGCCTCAGCTTCTACGCAGTGACACACGCTATTACTTAATGTAATAAATCACTATATTTAAGCCTGAAAGGTAAGCCTAAGTGCTAAGATTGTATTGATTTATAAACAAGAAGTTGTATTGACTTATGAACAAAAAGTAATCATAGCTACTTATATAATCTCTTTTAAACAAGTGTCATAGCTATCCTTAAGTCAACAAACCTGCATAAAACTTGGATACAAGTTAATACCTAAGTCCCTAGCCACCCGCTAAAATATTATCCTTGATGTTTTACGATCCAGAAACCCCCTTTAATTTTCATCACGACCATCTTCATTGGGGAAGACCATAATACAGCAGTGGATATTTTGGCTCAGAAATTAAAATTACTCATAGATGTCTACGAGTTGTAAATATCTACGGGTCTACAACAGTACTGTCTATGTGACGATGTATATAAGTGATTTATTATTTGCGCATAATCAATGAATAATACAAAACTCTAATATCATGCCCATTTTCCTGATCCGTCCTATATAAACCAAACAACTTCGATGTTTGGAAAGCAAGGCTCCCATAGCAAAGTGTCGTGTAACAAAACAAAAGGTATAACGTGAAACCACTTCTGGAATACCTGTCATTCCGACTTTGATCGTCCATGTATAGTAATAGTAAGGGAACCATCAGAGGGTTTGCGAGGGGATCGCAGCAATGAAAATAGCACTGTAAAATCCATAAATTAAAACTCTCGTGTAAGTATATTAGTTTGTATTAATCAAGGAAGTTGCACTGATAAATCTTTTTTATAACGTAATCAATTCGAGACTGATAGAAAACAAGTTACTTTTTCTTACTATTTATGAAAAAAAATCGTATAACTTACATATATATGTATATATGTATAACCTACTTCATCCTCTGACAATAAACTCTTTAGCGCCAACTCGAATAAGAACAAAGAAAGACTTTAAATAGAAAACTTGTAGTGTGACTAATTCCAAGCAAATCAACTGAACTGGATAAAATTGTTCTTGCGAGGCATCCCACTAGAAAACCTGTATGAGAGTTTAATTGCGCAAGATGAAAATTAAAATAGATATCTTTCTAAATTCCTATTATCTCTCAGATTAAAAAAATACAATGCATTCACTAATGCAAAACAGAAAGCAATTTCTAAACAAAGTATTCATCTACATCTTATTTTAATTTATAATACATGAAACAACGGACATTCTATCAAGGAAACTTAAAGAATAAACAAACATTTGCGTACTTGGTATTATTATATTATAATAAGTATGATATTTCTGAATAATGTACTAACATTTTGCATACTGTCCCGTGTCCAAACGGGAAACGTGCCCGTCTGTGTATAAATCAACAAACCAAAAAAGTTTTACAATTAAGTTCCCAGTTTAAGAAGGTATTTGTGCTATGTTATATCAAGTGGACCGTGTGTTAGGTGAGCAGGTATGTGTGGGGAGGTCAAATGTCAACTCGGTAATTGGAGGCAACGTAAGGCAATTCTATAGTGAATCCAGATGGCAAGGAAACTTCAAAAGGTCATTGCTTTGTGAGGGTAAGTAACTTAGTAACAACGTTTAGAACAGAAGTTTAAGGAAGTATTATAGGTAAATGTTATGCATAAAGTGATTGTTAACATGTAGGAACTTTGGAAATCATAGGCAGTCCACAGCTGGTAGTGGCGTGGAGATTATGGATAAGAATATTGCAAGTAAAACTAAATCCTATAACAAGTACCATCGCAGTGCCAGATGCCAGATGCCAGATAAAAGTGTTTTGCACTTCTGTGTTTCAGGATGAGGGCACCATAGCTCAAGTAAAAATCAAAGTCAAAATTCATTTCTTCAGATTAGGCTTACAAAAAGCACTTATGAACGTAGCTAATGAATTTAGCGGTATAAGAGACCTAACATCTGTTGTCTCGGGTGACGGGTACAGAGAAGTGTTCACGGAAAATTAATAAATACCTACTACTGTTATTTATTTAGTTTCATCTTAGTAGCTCATTATACGTCCCCATCAAGGCTTTAGTCGTCCACGCGAGCACAGTACGGATTGGCAGACTTCACTCACAACCATTTAATTTCTTCGTAGGTTTGCGCAGGTATCCTCACGATGTTTTCCTTCATTGCATGAGCGTCGGATAAACATACATACAATTTCGAAAAGACATTGGTACGTGGCCGCTCCAGATCGGAAGGCAATAGTCCGCACCAATGAGCCACCGAGGCTCTAGCCAATCAATTTGTCTAAAAAGGTGAGTGTCTTGTAGATTGTTTGTCCAAATCATCCGGTAAAAAAATAAGTTTCGTTTCATACATTAAAATCTCACAACCTCCTATTTTCATCGGTTTTGCAATCACGAGTAGAATACTCAAAGTAATAAACAGTAATCGCGTTGAAATCCTGCAAAATTTTGTTCAATTCAAAACCACCGCTTACTATCCGATCGTGTTTTCAGAACGGTGTAAATGTAACATGATTATGCACACTTTATTTATCGATTGTCTATTCGGTTGTGTCTATTGCCTAAATTATCTGGTGTTTAATTATCGCAGCTTATTTGCGTCCTACGCCTTCCTTTGGACGTTACGTTTAGACAGCATTATTCATTTTAACGACCTCAGTTACTTGGAAATTGACAACTTGACCAAGATGCTTGATAAGTGGCATACGAAGTGATGCTCTTTTGTTTTATGTAAGTTTCAAAATAAATCATACACCAAAGGTAACATAAACAATTTGTTTGATGGCATAAAACCACAGATTTTAGACTATACAATTTTAAATCTGTGCATAAAACACAGTATTAATTTTGATGAAATATTCTTATAAATAAATGTAAATATTGAAAAATGACGCGTTTGTCTCATTCGCGTTTGAATAATAATAAGTAGATTTGTGTGTGCGTGTTTGTACGTTTGTGAAAGAGCATTACTGATTGTTTGTATTTTGTACAAATATGAAGTGTTTAGGCACCCTCACTGATGGATGACCCTTACATCTTTATACTAGATTAAAACATTTTTTACAGCAAACCATTTAGTTTAAAACCTTATAAACTTAGGTGACAGTAAAAATGTGATTTATACAATTCTGTAACGGCGCCCACTCTCGTCCTAACCTCGGGACAAGGTGGCAGTTTTAAATGTACCGGGATAAACTAACTTTGACCATTTCGTTAACTAAGCAAGCCTCTGAAGCCTTAACTGGACAATAATTTCGGAGTAACCTTAGTCGGGTTATGTGCAAAAGTGTCAGCATTTTGTGTAGTCGCGTTGATTGCATTAAATGTACGATTATGTTTTATGATGGTATTAAGTACTCTCAGGTTTATTATGTGTATATTTAACTAAATAGTTACCATTGTTATGTATAGGTTAGATTAAATTTTTATCTTATTATATATATTTTTTTATTTATAATGCGCTTACTCTTGAGCACAGACTATCCTAATGGAAGAGACGTGCTCTAAGATGGAGCGAGCTTGCCCATAAGAAGCCTATTCATTCGTTTTTTGAATACCACAGAGTTGTATGTGGCCGGAAACACAGACGCAGGCAGATCATTCCATTCATTTGCAATACGCATAATAAAAGAAAACAATAAAAAATAATAAAACAATTGAATTGCTGAGATCAAATACATAGGTACTGTAAACAGTATACTGTATATTCAAGTAGATGAGTGACGAATACATTAATTACGAATAGCTCTTGGTAAAATAGCACGTAGAATCCTGCGTGTAATTTTGTTTTAACTGAATAGTTCCCATTGTTATGTATGTGCCTTAAAAATTATCTGTGGTTTTACTTACAGTTTATTTAAAACGATACAATAAAGGGAATTTACTAATCAAATCAAAAAATAATATGGCATTTTAAACCCATATATAAAGGTTACTTTTTGAATATTAACTGACAACGTCGCTACATTCTTATTCAACAATAACAATATTTCTACACTTGCATTTCCTTGCACATATCTTTTTAGTTTATGGTAAGGATAGCATGGCATGGCTAGGCATAGTATGAATTGTAAAATATTCAAATACAGTTTTCTGTTTTGATAGGTCCAAGACGTAGTCATGTAATGCGTAGGAACCACCGTAAGTTTAATTTGGTTAGAATTTAAAATCTTTCCGTCACAATATTTCAAATGAGCTGGCCCTTTTTGTGTTTATTAATCAGAAAATTATAATGCTTACTCATTTCATTAAAAATAAATGGATGCAGTGTGCAGTCAATGTGCAACTACGAAAATAATTTTATTCATCATCATCATCATTTCAATCTATCGCAGTCCACTGCTGGACATAGGCCTCCCCCCATAATTTTATTAAAAATAATTAAATATTTCTAAAAAGAATTTTTATAATGGTTATCGTTTAAAAATCAGCATCTTTCATTTCAATTTATTAATATGTGAACGTCCTACCGCAAAAATATATAAAATTGCGTAATATGTATAAAGCATACGTAAAGCATAATTTATATGACAATAGTAGGCACAATACCTAACTTCCGCAAAATCTATCAATTTGCCTCTAGACTATCCATATCATCATTAATTAATCTACACTATACAGGGAGAGAGACATAACTGCAGCAAGGTTAATCTTTAAGACGCCCACTGCATACATACTCTCACTGATAATAACCTTTTCCATTTAACTATAGTAACTAGCTATTTCCCACGGCTTCGCTCGCTTTAAATTCGAGATAATACGGTTTCCCTTTCCTGTTTTATATTATAACATAGAGTCATAGAACCTGTAGGTACGAATTTTGCAGAGAATTAATAAAATTTTAGGATTTATGGGAAAGATTCAAAAATAAGTATGCAGGTGGTTTTCATTGGTAACAAATAGTATGTTTCAATTTTTAGATTCCAATCTTGAACACTGCGAAGAGTTCCATTCAAAAATGTAGACATGAAATCTGATGTACGATATTTTTTGTGACTAAACAAACTCTGTTGACAGATGCGCATTAAATATCTTAGTATTTGTTGCTTGCTATACTCATACAAAAGCTGGCCGAATTTTGACATATTTTTGCTGTCAGCGAGACACCGTCCGTATTAATTAATACGTTCACAATAGATACATTAAAAGGTTCTCCCTATATAAGTACAATGTAAACGTTATTTTGTAAATTGAAACCATTGATAGTCTTAAGCTGAACTTGCACCTGGCAATAGAAAAATAAATATTTAGACTAGACTAATACGGAGAAGTGATAATAGCTTACTGCGCTATTTTATACTGTCTGGATGATGATTATGAACGCGTCAGTTTATCTGGAACCTATTCTATTATTCCGTCTAGATAAACTTAAAATTTGTTTAACTACATTAAGCATAATTCACGATTCATACTCCAATTTGTTGTAAATAATTGTTTTGTTATTAATTCATTTACGATTAATTTACGTTTATCGAGTTCAGTATGTAAAACTTATGGGTAAACCTTAAGTTTTAATAAAATTTTATACGATATGACGGTTTGATACAACTGGTAGGGTGGTACAAATTACTCAATGTTATATTAATCAGTATTTAAGATTTATATATTTATTTATCGAGCTTTACGATAATTGCCATTTCATTGAGATCAGCATTTTTTATAAATGTAATAATTAATTTTGATGAAATATTCTTATAAATAAATCTAAATAGTGAAAAATGACGCGTTTGTCTCATTCGCGTTTGAATAATAATAAGTAGATTTGTGTGTGCGTGTGTTTGTACGTTTGTGAAAGAGCATTACTGATTGTTTGTATTTTGTACAAATATAAAGTGTTTAGGCACCCTCACTGATGGATGACCCTTACATCTTTATATTAATTAATAAAATTTTATACGATATGACGGTTTGATACAACTGGTAGGGTGGTACAAATAACTCAATGTTATATCAATCAGTATTTAAGATTAATATATTTATTTATCGAGCTTTACGATAATTGCCATTTCATTGAGATCAGCATTTTTTTATAAATGTAAGGGCAATTTATTTGTCATTTTATTCAACAAAATAACTACTTGATTGCGAATCAAAAGCGCAATAAAATTGATATGCCCCCATATTTGTCATACATCATATATAATTAATAAAGCTCTATCGACTTTTTATGAAGAAAATAGTCCTAGCACCTAAAGAAAGAAGAATTAAACTCTTTGTTAGCATCTTAACGAAGGGTTTTCAAAACATAACTGCTCGGGTTATTCGAAGCGTTATTCAGATGGGTGTCTAACAGACTACTTAGAGTCCAATGGTACCTTAAGAGGCACAGTTTACCGTGTCAACGAGTCGATAAGATTATTTACACAATGCATCGTGACCTGCTAACTTATTTATCTCTAGGGTCCGTAGGGCCATGTAATCGGCTGATAACTATTTATGTCACTGGGAACTTGAAAACAAAATTATACTAGCTTCGATTGTGATATTGTTTGAGTGTTTTATAAGTATAATATTCATTTTTTTAAAATCTTACAATTATGTTTACTTTTGTTTAGTACCGAACCTTGATTGTATTTATTTATTTTTATTTTATTTATTTCATAAGGTACATCAACAGAAATAAACTAAATCATCCGTAATACAGCATAAGACATAACTTTTTAAATTTATATCCAATTACAGATTGTACACAGCATTTTTAACAAATAATAGCAAACATGCAAAGATGAACGGAACAGCGAAAAATTATTGACATGAATTACACTTACACAATAGATTTTTTAAATGAACATAATGAGCAGTTAAAGATGTCAGTGTGAGAGCAATGATCATTATAGCATCGCATCATCCTTAGTAAAGGGGAATTTTTGGCCACATTGTTGTTGGTTCCTGGCACACTAAATAATTGAGAGATACGTACTGAGCGAATAGGTACCTTGATATCTATTTGGTTTACAAGTTCTTCGCAAAAGTGTCCATGAACGATTTTATATAAAATTGTTAAATCGGTATTTTGTCTTCTTTTCTGGAGACTCGTCAGTGAGAATTTCTTAAGGCGGTCATTATATTCAGGCAATTTCGCCTTAAGCCACATCTAGAACAGAGATCTCAAAAAGCGACGTTGGATTGATTCAATCCTATCTATGTGAATACCATAAATAGGTGACCAAACACTGGAACAGTATTCTAAAATGCTCCACACCAAAGACCCATAAAGGAGTATAATAGAATTCGGTTTCCGAAACGGTTTAGATTGGCGTAAAATAAATGCAAGCATTCTGTTAGCCTTGGTGCAGATGTGATCATAATGGTTTTTAAATGACATGGTAGAATCAAACAAAACCCCGAGATCGCGGACAACAGCAACCCTTTCCAAAACTTTCTCGCTTATTTTATAATTAAATACGACAGTTTGTTTGTTTTTTGTGAAACTGATCACCTGACATTTTTTTATGTTAAGAGACATATGATTTTTTATAAATTTAGGTTTGATGGCGTTGTATGAATGTGGCTTTTTTATTGTGTTTTGGACCATGTGATCCTTCAATTTGTATAACATTAGGAGTTTTCTGTCGATCATAGCCGGATTGGAAAATAGCGCTCTTAATTTAGTACCAGGTACCCAGGAATTTTACACAAGTGTACTACTTGTATAAAATTCCTGGGTGACATTTACATAATATGTTTGTTGGCTCTACTTTGTATACTCCTGTCGTATCCCATATTCAGCTGCATCAGCCACGATGACGCTAATTTTTATGACGATTGAACAATATTAATAGATGTAAAAACAATTTTAAAATTATGTTATTTATCAAAGAGGCATCACGGCAATAATGTGTTGTATATTATAGCGATCAGTATATAAATTAATAAATGTTTCATTGAATAGAATTAATATTTTCATCACTAGTGACGGCTTTTAGTGCCATTGGCAGACACCAAGTCGTCTAAAACTTATCATAATCTATCCTCCACCATTTAAAATGCACCACAAATCCATCATTGAAGTAGCATTCATCATCAGCTCATTAAACGTCCCCACCGAGGGGCACGAGCTTACCCGTATAGGGTGATTAGGCCTTAGTCGTCCACGCGGGCCCAGTGCGGATTGGATGACTTCACACACAACCTTTGAATCTCTTCGCAGGCGTGCATGAAGGTTTCCTCACGATGTTTTTTTTCACCGTAAGCGCGTCGGATAACGTACATATAATTTCGAAAATTCGAAATCACATTGGTACGTGTCGGGACTTGAACCTAAGCCCTCCCGGTAGGAGGGCGACAGTCCACACCATTGAGCCACCGACGCATTATGTGCAAAATTTTTAAATATTTAAACACAACAGCACTACAAATCGAGATGGTTAACTACATTAATGTAATTAAGATTGATAGAGTATGATGTGATAGTCATCTCCGACATTGATCTGTCGCTATGTCTCGTGTTGAACAGATTACATAACAATGGAGCTAAATGATATGAACGCATACTTGTCGGTAATTATAACCAGTTGCTACTCAATTGCTCCCAAATTCTTATATTTTTGTACAAATGTTCAGTGCTTTATTGTGGTAAAGTTTAACGAAAACAATATGCAGTTTCTGATCCTGATAGGTTTAATTTAAATTACTAATTATGAATTAAAAACAACTTCAGTCGGTGGCTCAATGGTGTGGACTGTTGCCCTCCTACCGGGAGGGCTGAAGTTCAAATCCCACCACGTACCAATGTGTTTTCGAATTTTTGAAATTATATGTACGTTATCCGACGCTCTTACGGTAAAGGAAAACATCATGAGGACACCAGCGCACTCCTGCGGAGCGATTCAAAGGTTGTGCGTGAAGTAGGCCAATCCGCACTGGGCCCGCGTGGACGACTGAGGCCTAAACACCCTTACGGGTAGGCTCGTGCCCCTCGGTGGGGACGTTTAATGAGCTGATGATGATGTTAAACAACTTTTAACCACTGCGTATAGTAACTGCGGTGGGACCTACCTAGACGACTCAGTGCCTACGAGATAGTAAAACAAATATAACTTATAAATATGGAATAATTTAAATAAACCTAATTCTGTCCGAGTACATTAATTACAACGGTAGTCAATCATTCGATGGGTTGGTATTATAGCCCAATGGCTAAGGCTGGGCTGGAAGGCCTGTGTCTTGCAGTGGGCCGCTATAGGCGTGTGATTATAAATTGTACCAGTATGTTAAAGTATTATGAACAGAATATATAAAACAATGATTCAATTATAACAAAACAAAAAAGCTCAAGAATATTTAAAACACGTAAACAATATAATGGTTAATTTTATTCTAATAGAACTATTTTACACTTAAATGTATCTTCTTAAGACGCAAATACCAAGCAAAAGCTAATAGAATATTACAGCCAAATGCCAGAGCGAATACGACACGGTATCACTCTGTCTTAACCGATGTTTACTGCTTACGTATCTATTACAAACAACTCATTCACACATCAAAAGCCTATTTAAATGTGAACGACAACAAAATAACAGACTGCAGCTTCGCTAAGACGTTGTTATTTGTAAAGTAAACTCTGCCTTTGTGTTTCACAGATGGGAAAAGTGGATGCGCGTTAACTTCACTTATTTGTCGCTTGACGGCGGCGGTTCACAAATAATACTATTTATTCGCGTAAAAAAAAGGCAAGCAGTTTAATTGTATGCCAATTCCAGCACATTAGTTTTAGGCTGAATTACACACTAGATACAACTCAAAACTGAAACTTTAATTTTATACAAAAAAAATAGATTAAATATTATTTCTAAAAAGATTGTTAGTTACAAAACGTTTAAAACGGAACGATTCAAAGATTTAGATTTGTATATGCCTAAATCTGTGGAGTGCTTTTTATGCAATATTGCGCAATAATAAATAAAAAATAGTTTTTGTTAGAAATTGGCTTGATTAATTTATGAAGACGTTTATTTGTTTAATGCTAATTTTAGAATTTGCTGCCTCCGCACAGTATACCATTAAATCTTTCTATGCAATGCATTTTGCAAACGGCAAATGAGTGGAATTCTTTGTGGGGACTCTACGGCAAAATGCGTAGTACTTAAACAAACAATTCACATTTTTTTTACCTCATAAGACGAACAAATTGTATTGGTCCCCGCATTTTCTTTGAAGTTACGCACACATGCTTCCGATCTCAAAGGGATTAATAAGTTTTTTGTTATCTATCGAAACGTAAGAAAACTGTGATGAGGTGGATAATTTCGTGGGAATTATGCCATGTTTATTTGTGGAGGGTATATAAACAAGGGGACACATACCTGATGTGTCGAAGTAACGAACCTCTGGACACAGTATATATTTAGTTTGAAAATGTAAAAGAATGGTACCGAAACACTGGCGTGTGTATTTTTCTGTAATATTTTTATTTTCACTTGATTTCTTATTTATTGTTCATAAAATCAATCTTATGTTAAAGATAATTATTCAAATAAATGCTCACACTGCCGTCTGGACCCATTTTCAGCATGAAGCTTTTACTAAACAACGGACAAACATGATACGTATTTACCTATTTCATTTTATACCAAAATAAAAATCAGCTATGCGATTTGGTTTTATAAACTGAGTTTTAATTTATTTTAATGAAATAGGGAAAAATATTAGAAAATTGTACAATATTGACGGAATTACTCTTACATGAAATAAACATAAAATAAAATACCAAACCTCAACCATAATTACAAACAGGCTTGGGGTGTCTCTTACTTTATTAGATCAATGGTTTTAACAGGTTATCCACCTCTGGGTTTACCCTAATTTAGTGATTATTTATTCTGCGCTAAAACTTATTAATAATGTTCACTTTAAATCATGCCCAGTACTTACTCAGTGCGTATATCTAACTTCTAGTTTTATAGCTGAGATTCTCCTATAATGCGTACTTAGCTATGTATGATACTATTTTGGTTTAACTGCAAGCTGTTGAATGACATTTTTTATTTGTACATAAATCTGACCTTAACTGTCTGGTAAATATGAATGCGCGTAAAAGAGATTGCATAACCTACACAGGCATTATTTATAGTGATGTAGGTGTTCTGTACACAAAACTGTCAAAAAGATACTTTTACACTGGACGACTCGCACACGATTGTTTAGGAGTGGCGATGGTTTTTTTTAAAGTTCTTTAATTCTGAAATCTGTGGCGTAAATAAACTTTTTCTTCAATTCCCAAAACTTTAAGTTAGGATTCTCTCATTTGATGGAAAGTGGCAAATTCAAAATATACTTATTCGAATACATATTTATAAATAATTTTTATTAATTTATTTTAATCTTTTTTATCAATTAATCATCTTTTGTTAACTTGTGAATCCAAGATTAAGATCATAATTTTGGAATTACGTTTCGACAAAGACTTGGAGTTATTGTACTGTATCTACTGTTAATTTAATGACTACCATCCCTTTAGCTAGGAAAAAAGATCTCTTCCTTATGATATGACAACTATGGCAGCCGAAACGGGTAAGAAAGATAACCTTGTAATTTTGTTTCCATAAAATAAAAGGCTATGATCACATCGCTATATTTTTATAGAATTACAACACTATGAAGTCACGGTGTTATATTAACTGACAATTTGAGGTATTGAGAGGATATTTAATGAGCGTTTCAGATTTTTTAAGAACTCAGTCAACATTCTTATTCTTTGTCTTCTGCGATGGAAACTATTGGGTTTGAAACGCGCACAACTAGTCAGTGAGTCGTCAACGCAGTCTTTAAGACCGTCTCGCCCACGTCCTTTTTCGACTCTGATTTATGATTTATTATCTGTGCAACAATCGGTGAACATTAAAATATTTTTTATGGCTGCGCACGAGTGGATTACACTTATTGTAATAACGGCTTTTCTATGGCCGTATTGAGATTGTACGCATATAAGTCGGTGGTTAAATTACAACATTAACTCCGACAAAAAGAGAGAAGAAACGGCTGACGTATGATGTAATACAGATTACTCTCGAAAGATTTAAAATTTCTAATAAGGCACTAAATCTAATGTGTTAAAATAATAAATCGTAAAAAGGAAAACGGTGTTTTTGGAATAATTTCTTGGTGTTGACTGCAGTCTTCACAAGGCAAGGGGCGACCGCAGATGGTTCTCTGCCTAGTAAAGCCACGAGCCTTAGGAGGTCCCAGGGTGGTTCAAGTCCCATGCCAATACTTTCCGAACTCAGCGTAAGGCGTTACAGCTAGGAAATCTAATATATGTTTGGGGACAAAAGCGACTCAGCACGTGCCGATACCGCGAATCCGTTACCGTTGACCCAAACAACTGCATTTAATGAAATGCCCAAATACATAATAACTACATATTGTCTTCGTAACATATAAACATACGTTCAAATTATCGAATCCAATTTGACGACCCCTTTGGTGTTGCGGTTGAGACGACGGCTGCAACACCAAGGGTTCCAGGATCGATCCCCGGGCAGTACAAACATTTGTGTGCATGAACATGTCTGTTTGTAATGGTCTGAGTGTTTTCTATGTATAAATTATGTATGTATTAACAAAAAAAAAGAATTAAGTATGTTTATAAGTTATTTAGCACCCGAACTACAGGCATCACGCTTAAATTGGGGCTAGAAGGCGCTGTGTGAATGTCAATGGTTTTTAAAAAAAGTTATTCTCAATCTTACACTGGTGAAAGCATTTACGGACTGCTTACGTTGTCGTTATTTTCGTTAACGTTCCATTGTTACCATGCGTTTATCGACTCAGATTAATGTCACTATTGTGCATAGCAAAACCCGAGACTGAGATTCAAGTGGTTTCAAATAGGGTTGTTAACCTGAAGTTCCCGTTATCCTGCGCGTACGCAGCTCTAGTAACAAGACTTGGTTTACAAAGCACACAGCCCTGTGTGGTATGTATGGGCTTGATGTATGTGTATTTGCCCTGCCCTTTGCCCGCGTCGCGCCATGTGCATGGAATTAAACGCAGTGAAAGAGATTCATTGAGACCCTATAGATTTCCTTAATAAGTATAGATTATACTGCACTTGCACTTTAATAATGATGAAGAGTGTTTTATAGAATATAGGGAGGATAAAATACATTTATAGGCCATTAGCGCGATATTAGTTCGGCTTCAGCTTTTGATTTTGGGTTACTACATACATACTACTACATACAGCAATACACGCAAATATTTATTATTATGTTGCACATAAAATTAATCCTCAATTGTTTATCTTCAATAAACAAGAGATCCTTATTAAATAATAAGTAGACAATTTATAGCATCTGAGGCTTTAAATTATAATTATTTAACGTTCCGATTAAAATTTTAATATAAAAAAAACAATTAGTGAGTTCCTTTTCAAACAATTTTAAATGTATTCGATAGGTTTACATTTATTTATTCTTGGTACAAACATCTTAAAATGTGTTCACATAGGTATATACATGGCATTCAATTCGTATCTTTTATTATTAATAATTATAAAAATAATTTCCATCGCATCAACTGGAAGACGTTTAAGCATTCACAATAGGATCTTATAAAAAAACGTAACTACAAACACCAAATTCAATGGGATTATATTACAAACTTTGTCGTGTCGATAGAATTTAGTGAAAAAAGTTAATCGTAGGCCCATGTTGCAAAAAGTGATTCAAAATCTATTGTCAATGATGAACATACAAAAGAACCACGTCAGCTTGTCCCGTTAGGCGGACCGATGGGCTCTAGTCATTAATTTTTTTGTTTACGAATAAAAGAAATAACTCAATTTCAAACACGATTTCAAAATGTCATTAAAATCGTCTCTAAACTGTGACTGTATTTACATGTTGTATAATGTAGGTATGCACGCAACGGACTTATTGTAAGTTAAAAAAATATATATACTTTTCATCATAATGCTTAAATTATTGTAAAAATAACACATATTTAATAAAGAAGCTTAGCCAAACTCATATTTATATTAACCTACATTAAATAAATGTATAGTGTTCAATAGTCAATTATTATACATGTTAATCAGAATACGAAAACAGAACAGAATTCAGTTCCTAACTAGTAACAGATGATTTACAGTATCCAGTAATATCATATTGACCAAATTGATAGGATTTACGCGTGCTCATATATCATAAACGATCCGGAGAATTTTCTAGATTGAAACCAAAGTAGGTACACTAGATACCCGCAGTAACATTAACAATATTATTCCAAACTAGTATACGATGACATGTTCCCAATGACAATCATTGCTGGCAAGTAAGAACGAAGGGAAATGATATATTTATGTTCGGTTGTGGCACGCAAAGGTTTCGGTGCGCGGTTTTTCCGCATAGTTGGTATTAGTTGCCGATGTTAAGTTGTCATGGTAAAAAGCTGCCATTCGCCAAATTTATGGCTGCCGTTGCGGTTTGTTGTTGTTCATGCACAAACTGTGGTTATTATATTGTCTAATGGCAGTGGTATTTAGCCGATTGCGATAGTTAACTTACTATTGTTTACTGAACGGGTATATGCCATCGGGCAGTTGAAATAATCGATATAGGTCATTCAACAAGTGTTCATTATAGACACCCGAACAGGTGTCCAATATGAGCTCTCGAAGGAGATCAAACTATGATTCGGAGTCCAGTGGACATTATCTATAGGGAACCGTAGGGACACCGCTTGCAGACTCAACAAGCGTAGCGTAGGACGCTTTCCAGCCCATGGACTGATCAATAGCGAGAGATCGCTGGTGGAGACTGTAACCACGCGAAAAAAGGAGGGCCGGTTTCGCAAGCGTAGCTTTAGACAACCAGATGGACCTACAATTTGCGAAAGGCTGCTTGTGAACGCTGGATGAGTAAACCGCTGGACCCAGCTGGCGCAAAATGGTTGAGACCTACGTCCAGCAATGAACTGCGATAGGTTGAAGAGTAAGAGGGTTAGAGTGGAATAGATAGTACAAAATACGAAGTACCAATGGAAGATATTGTCTATAGCGTCGTTTACGTCAACGTCGTATCGTCTATAGTATATTTCACCACAACGACGCATTGTTTGCAAAATTTTCAAAAAAATTTAGAGTATTTGTTGGAATAAATACAATAATATAAAATAATTGCTTAATTTCTTTACACCACCGTTAAGGGAATCGTAAAAAACTAAGCTTAAGTATTTTTTTTTAAGTAACCACATATCTATAGGAGTGTTAATGTTTTATTACTTTTGTCACTGCTAAATATACGTTTTTTGTAAGTTTGCAATTATAATTCTTTTAAATATTGTGTCGCAATAACAGTTTTGTTTTCAGTATTAGTTCATATTCAGTACCTTTCCATACAAGCGTAGACAAGCAGTTAAATAAGACTTGGGTACTTACAATTTAATTATTGCATTGCATTTTTTTAATTAGCGATACAAGCGTATTATAATTCAGTATATAAATTCTTGCTCTTCCGATTTATTTCTTAAAATATATAACTTTTACCCATTTATAAAATAATTAGGTACGCAAAGTTACCTGCGGTATACAATATTATCCTGCAGTAAAACGCAGCCTATGTGTTTATCCAGGCTATCAGCACACTATTAAAATCGCTTCGCGGTACAACATAATGGTATTTTCTTAAAAATATTTTTTTTCTTAAATAATAGTAGCCAAGGTTTTCCTTATTAAATCAGCTACCTGCTGACAAAGGTCCCATCAAAATCTACCCAGCCGTTTTGGATATTACACGAAACTAAGACACAGAGAGGCAATATTTTTTTGAAATGTTATCTTGATGTATGCTTCTTGAAATGTTATATATTCATATGCATGTAATAAAATCCGGTTATTTCAATATTACAAACAGACACACAAATTTTATTAATATGTATAAATAAGCACTTTTTTTAGAATAATTTCATACGCACAATAATACTAATTAAAAATTGTTAAAGTTTCTGCTACTACTTTCCGCAGAAGTTTAGATTGCAAAGAAGGAAACAATTAATCAATCCGTTTGTGTAAATTGATATCCAGCGGATGAAAACAGATGACCAGCTACCTCTAGCTTTAATTTTTCTCTCAAAAAATTAAACAACCTTTTGTAACTTCATATGTGTTTATAACGAAATAAGTTATTTAATTTTAAGTAGACAATTCTGTATATTAATCCAGTAAGTATGTTTTGTTAAAATTTTTTCTTCTCCTTATTTCCGATTCCTTAACTCGAGTTAATGTTTTTTGCATTTAGTAATTGTTCGGGCTAATTGTTACAAATCTTTTGTTTTAATAAAGTTGAGGTTTCTTAAATTAAAGAATTATTAAGGTTAAATAGGGACGTTATACTATAAATATCAATGTAAAACTCTACATTACTTTTTGAAATTTAGGACCAATAGTATAATCATTTTAGAACACAGAGTGTAGCCGAAGATGCATCATAAAAAGGGCACAGACTTTGAATATAATATTTTTTGTAACAATGCGTTAGAAATACTGAAATGTTTTTTAAAATATCTGCTTTATAAAACAAAGTAGAATAGTTTTAATTGGCAGTAAAATGGTGAGTTTCAGTCAGAGATGGTATTATATTATTTTAATGAAATATCGTGGCTCGCACGAATATTTAATTTCAGATCCGAGATTTTGTCTATTTTGATTCTAAAAAACAACATGCAACATTGTTTTGAGTTTTTTAACATACTCCGGTCCCACAAATATTGTAGAGACTGAGGTAAAATAATATTTTAAAAACTTTCTGCGTTAAACATAACCAGAATTCTCACGTGTGAGCATGCTATCAATATCATGTAACTTTTGTTTGCTATGACATCACGATAAGGTTAAGACATTTACAACGCGACAAACCCGTGCCGTCAACGTTAATTAATACGCCAAAATTAAAAACGCATCTTTTAATTCGTACGTGAAACTTTCGTAGGCTAACTTTGCGAAGTAATCCGGAAATCTTGTAGTGGCATTTCCGCGGACTAATGTTGCCAATTTCAAGTTTGGAACTAATCTAAGTCTGAAAAAGTTGTGGTGCAACGCGATCGGCACTTATTGAGTGTGGAGTACTGTCACAAACTTACGGGATCGCGCGGGCGGTGTCGTGCGCTCGCTCGCACGGTCGGGGAGCGACTGGCGTTGTCTGGTAGGACGGGCATGCTGCGGCCTGCATCCAAGGGTCAGCCTGCCCACCATCGGGTGGATGCACTTGTTGATTCGGTCATAACTTTTTTCGGGTGACGATTTGACGCGACGCGCCGGTGATTATAATAATTTCTCTCATTATTTTATGAGTTCTCTGATATGGTGTTGACTTCTTTGAAGAATATGGTAGATGAGGTGAAATTGTTGTTCCATATTGACTACGTTATTTATGATAGTAGGTATATAATATTTATGAAAACTACGTACATAAGTTGCAAAGATTTCACGTCATATAGTGTCTCGTGCAATATAGAGTATATAAATACAATATTATGTATTTCTATATATTTTGAAACTAACCTGTCATTATCTGTATAATATAGCACATTCATTACAGATTAAAATATGTTGAATCTATAATTTATATACCTGCGAAATTTATAATATTTTCCGCTTTACATAATTAAATACCAAATTATAGATAACGTTTTGAGGAAAATTTTCAATTTAACATTACTTTAAAATGCCAGTTTAGTTAATATTTTAAAAATGTTAGATATTAATGATCAAAACGGCCGAAATAATAGATAAAACTAGATGCAAACTGCGCGAGCACATACACCGCTCTGGGAGTAGCAAACATGAACAAACTCAAACAAAATATCCTTTGATAAAATCTCAAAGCACGTATTTAGCAAAAATTAGAGGCAAAGGCATTTTAGAAAAGTTACCTTATTTTAAAGGCATCACTCGTGCTGGGTCGTATCCGCGAGTTCGTCACAACAAAGTTTACATTTTACAAGGTGTTAGACATAGGCCAGTGAAGTCCCTTAACTATGGGACAGAGCATAATAATCAAACAACAATTCGACATATTGGTGGATTTCGTTTTCGGATGAACTTTTCGCTGTTAGCCGCAGATAGCTTTTACAGTTTCAGCAGACAATTACTTGCATGGTTAGCTCATAGGTATTGATTTCACATTATTTTATAATTTGGAACAAGCATGTCAAATTAAAATCACCCCATACGGGTAGGCTCGTGCACCTCGGTGCGGACGTTTAATGAGCTGATGATGATGATGTCAAATTATAAAATAATAAAAAAACAATTGAATATTCCTCGTGCAGAAATTTAATAAATCCAAATTCTATAATCAATTTTTTTGACATTGTTTGTTTGTTATATTAATTTGAACTTGATTTTATAAAATAGTAATTTGTGTTAACTTGATAATATTGTAGTATCTGAATCGTGTTGGTTGAAAATAAATATATTATTATTATAGTCAAAAACAAATTAGACAACGAAACGGAGGGCGGTAAGCAAAACGGTACGATTTTTATTAGCATTATGCAGTAAATGAAATCTTAATTTAATGTAACGAATTAACAGTTTTATATTAATAATTCTGTGTAACCTACCAACTGGGTGTTAACCACGGCACTAGACTAGATGACTATGATGGCTGTGTTCGAAGTTTGACTGTTAAGTAATTTGTTGTTGGATGCCGTGTGGTCCCGACAAATCTGACCCAATTAGCCTTAGGATATCCATGCGACAGGTTTGAACAATAATAGGGATATTGACTGAAAGATCATCTTTCAGTTATGCTGCGTGGGCAGGACTGTGTGTTTTTGCCTAATTATAAGCCGCCTCTTTAAAAAGTAGTAGATTCATCAAATAATAATATAAATTGTAATCTAAATATAAATTTATCAATTATACAACATAACAGTTGTGATGTTGATTAGGTACTATAAAACTCATTGTGGAACATATTACAACTCATTACCCTAAAATATCATTAAAAAAAAGTAATTATATTGCGTTACTCGTTAACTTGAGTTTCAGTTATTTTTCAAACTTTTTTTTTAAGTTTCTTGTCATAACCTTATAGCGGTTCACAGAATACATATACTTACAAAGTTTGAACAGTGTAGTGCTTATAGTTTCGGAGAAAAAAGTGTGTCTGTGACATACGGACGGACAGACTCACAGGCTTGACGAATCTATAAGGCTTCCATTTTTTTGCCATTTGGCTACGGAATCCTAATTAGACACTGTGATGTCAAAATGTTGACTGGCGTAGAATATGAAAGAGAAAGTTGTAGTGCACAAACGAAAATTTTTTCCTTGACCTACTTATTGTTGTCACTATTATAAATTATTATTTGTAAAATTATGTAAAGAGAGACAAGAAATATTTGTACTTTTTTTCCATAGAAATATCAATTATTGGCCTAGACGCTAACTTAGGGACATCGGATTCGGATAGTGACAACACTATTCAGGTTGTCGGGAAGTTTCAAAAGACACTTGGTTAGATTAGTTGGACGGTCACTAGGATCCGTGCAAGTGATGAGAGCTGACCAGATCTATTGACACGCCCCATCGGTAACATTTTTCATTGTGAATCAAGTAAGCGAAGTTAGCCTGGGCTTTTTGTACGTTTTTGCCTTCAACTCGGTGAGGGCGGGTAGACGGTATTGAAAATTATATTAAATCTCTAGAAAGTAGACTGCACATTTAAATAATGATATAACAATGTCATCCTAGAATTTCATACACTCGTAAATTAAAAATATAATAATATAAATAATTTGATGAAGGCGGTATCGATGACTGATGATGCTTTAAAAATGAATACTAAATACTTATTGCATTTTGAGTCATTTACACACTAAAAAACTCTAATATAAATAGATATAGAATTTGATGATGTGATCTTATTGCAAAAAACTCATTTATAATTAAACCAAAAGCTTTAACAAGTTTCCAACTCAATTGTTAAATTTGATAGCTGTAATAACATCTGAAACGCTATTAAAAATCTGCGAATAACAACCGGGCAAATAAATTCAAGAATCAATGACATTGATTGCTAAGTATAATGTAGGCATAACCTTAAATAACCCGTACTTATCAAACGCGTTATCATTAGCTTAAATTGAACCCATCCACGGCGGTTCATCAAAGGCATCGATATTTAGAATAATTATAGTTAGAACTGATCTATTGTGTCGCGTTATTTGAAGCGCCTAGTCTGTAATTTCCGATCGGCAGTCTGGTCCAAATAAGATAATAGTGTATCAGGAATGCAGGCACTGAAACGTCGTGTACAATTAAGTCATATAGAGCACGATTTTCTGTAACAGTCATTAGTTACAAACAAGTAAATAATAACTTTGATATCAATAAACTCGACCCAATGGTGTAAGGGTGAGATTTTTTATTTTCAACCGGCGTCAGATTCCAATTTGAAGCATGTATTTGAATATTGTTGATTCGAAAGTGTCACATAAACAAACACATTTTTGATTTTGTGTTTACCAAAATTTGGAAAACTTTTTTTTTATATATAACAGAACATTATATTTTATATACTTTTCGTGATTAGCACTAACAGTGCACTCGGAAGCACTGAGTCATTTTGCTTTAGAAATATAACTTTTCATCTTCTAATCAAGCAGCGGTATCGATGGCCCATTACATTTCTCCGGATGGATTAGACCACAGACATCCGAATATACAATTAGACTGGACAAGCCGCCAAGTTTAAAGGCAGCCCCAGTGTCGCAATTTCTTTTCGGTTCTTATCTGTGAAAAGTTATTATATTTCTTGGTAAATTTACTGATTCATTGCGATGATGGCATGTTACAATTGCACAGGATGGCATTTTGGGAAAAAACGATAATTTCTTCTAATATTCGTGCGTCTTGACTCGTCTCACAGAGCGTAAACTGGCAGCCAGTGTATGCTCGTTGAGCTTACATTTGTCGCACTTAAAAACGCGGCTTGCCCCATCTCCTGTATTGGGAAATCTGTGGATTAGACGCTCAAAATCGAGGGTTCCAAACTGCTGTCAACGTTTGTTTAACCTCTAGATCAAGCATGTCATACTAGTTTTACCTCGCGGTGATATTTATCCCCCTATAAAACATATCCCATGTATTAATTGAGCGAAGTCCAAATCAAATTTTTATAAATTCGATTTCCGTCTCTTAGATGCTTCGAAGAAAATATACACTCTCACAAATTTTCACCTTTACATTGATGTGATAATAAATTTGATATTTTCTAGTCAAGGTGACACGACGATTGCTGATATGGTCAACAAGCATTGTGATCTCATCGACACGAAAAGACCATGATTTGATCAATTGGTATAAATCTGAGTAAATAACGACTCGTAATTCGTTTGTCATATTCAATTTGATTCAGTTCAAACAATTACGACTAATCGTGCTTTCAGACAGATATAATAACATACGTATGCAAATCATTTGAAACAAAATTGTTTTCAATCAGTTAATTTACTTTGTTAGGTGGGACTTAGTATCTCTTCTGACTATTTGAGACTTTTTGAATACGTCGACTGTATCCTAACAAATCTTTCAAAACATTGTTTCCAGTTAGAACAACCTAAATTTTGCTATTTAAATTTTTTTATCAAATAAGTGTAAGTGTACTTCCACTGGTATTGTGAGGTAAGTTTAAAATAAATATCAACTCCTTTATCTGAACTTTTACTCGGAGACCTTCAACGGACATATTACGTTTTACAATCATTGCCTTTAACAAAAGGACCTAGAGATACAGTTCTAGCACAAAATAATACACTTTTACAATTATTTCGGTAAATAGTCGCTCTAAAGTCCTGTACTGAAGATCAGTTGGCAATAGTTCAGAAGAGGCTTAACACATATACCTGTTAACCGGATTAGCAATGAACTTAGCGCAAGTGCAGGACGGTCGATTAGCTCATTTTATAAGGTTTCTCTGCGGTCGAGGGAAAAGATTTGTATCTTGAAGTAAACAGAAGTAAAAGTGGAAGAGATTTGTGTTAATAGTAATATGTAGAGGTATTTATTAATACTTCGAGTAATCATTTTGATATTTTTCAAATTAAGCACTAGAATAAGTTAAATACCTATAGTAACCCTGTTTTATAAGTTACAAAAGCTTGGTTGAATTTTGCTCTACACATGTATTGTGATGGAACGTCTCTTTTAAAATCCTTATCTTAGAAATCGGTGAGATGAAGGAGTAACTCGATCTCACTGATTTGTTGTTCGAAAACAGCTGCAATTAAAGTAAGACAGGCAGTTAAATTACTGGATTCCGTGCCTATTTATATAACTTATGTGATAAAAACGTGATCTCTTTTTGAAATTTAGCGACAGTTATCACTTGCGACCAAGAAGGTAGGCTACCTCCGTAATTGCAAACTTTGTCATAAAAACCTTTTAACAAAGAAAACGAAAATATTAGAGAAGTGAAATATATTCCGTTGTCCGTCCTTTTCTCTTGAAACATAAGCGTCTAAGTAACAAAATGTGTACTCTATCTAAAGAAGGCACCTCACGGATCACACTTTAAGTAACATTAATCGGGTTTCTTCGCGTTTACGCGCCGTAACGCCGCCCGAAAATAGACCTAACCACACCTTTAATACCACGCCAAATCAACTCAAACTTCAGAGGGTTAGTGTTGAAAATTGCTTAGATTCAACCCAAGGCAAAGAACACAGTTAAGAATTATTAAGGGAATTATTTCAAATGCACCTTATTTACAGGCCACTTGACTTAGATAATAATTATCCCCTAAAACATTAGCACCTTCAATTATAAACTTAAATTGGAGATGCTAGTTTCACTGCTCTTAATATATCCATCTTTACTCTTTACGAAGTGTGGCGCTTTCTTACAACTCATTTTCATTACTTTATATTGAAGAATCTGTCGGCCATATAAGTGCATCCAGCATCATGTGTCTAGCTGTCAGTTACAAGAGCTTTAGGATCATTGCTATCCCCTTCATGACTTTTGGCAACAATAGATGTCGGTATTTCAAAACTCGTTTATGCTTGTACTTGGTTCCAAACGAGTGAACTCATAGTTTTTTAAATCGAAATGCCATATGTTTGAGGCGTCGGAGATCCTACTATGTCACTGGTGGTAGAATCATAAGCAAATGCAAAAATTATAATTGTAGATACCAAAGTATCAGTAAAATATTTATTTAAATAAGTTTATTTTGAGTTGAGTGACACTGTATTATAGATGAAAATGGTATTAATATCGTACAAAGTACCGTACTATCATGTTCCGTTCATTTAATACAGCAAAAGAGCATTCCTGGTTCAACTTTTGTTTTCGCTAACTCAAACTTGAAAAGTGAGACTGTACTATAACTTATAGTTATGTCGGTCGTACTCAACACCGTTGCTAGGCAACCATTGTTGGACCGATGACGTGAAGCAAGGTCGCTATCACCTAATTATATTACAACGGTATGCTTTTTGCATTACCAAACAAAATACCACTTATCTAAAAGCACATCTATACATATGTCTAAAATTGGAGTGTATATTTGTAATATTAGTTTGTTTCATTATCTTATTTTTGTATTATGTTTTGGTTTTACTGTTACCTTATTAAAGCACTAACTTGTTGTTAATGCATGCCGTTATCAACTATATGTGAGATTACATTAAGAACGATTTTGTAAAAGCAAAAACATGTAACATGTTAAAATGTAAATCTTGTTGGTGATCTTAAATAAATAAAAATTTGAAATATGTAACAACTTTTTTCTTCATGCATATGACTATATACAAGGTACATACTCGTACCTACACCAAAACAAATTCTTTGAAAATTTTTGTCTAGCTGTATGTTTGTGGTTGTTTCGGTTCATCTGTGAAACGGCTGGACCAAATTTAATGGGACTTTTTGGCAGGAAGCTGATAAAATAAGGAAAAATATAGGCAACTTTTATTTTAGAAAATACTGTTTCATTTCTAGTTGGCTAGACTCCCGTTTTTTGCTACTATGCTGTTACATCTGTTGTTATGAAGCGTACTAGTGTTAGTAATGACAAAACATGTTTTATTTATTTATTGGTTTGTTAACAGTTAAGAATAGGTTTTAATAATTACACGTAGTTAAAACGTATAATATTTAGAATGACTTACGTTTTTATGTTAATTTTGTGGTACAAAAACTGAACATCAGTTTGTAAATACATTTTTATGGAACATAATCTGTGGTACGCATAATTGAACCAATCACATACAAACACACACACCATTGACGATTTATTTTAACCTTTTTGTACACCAACAAATCAACGCGCATCTATTTTTTCGCAACAATCACAGTGATGAGGTGATTTACTCGGCGAACCGGCCTAAACCAATAAAGTGAACACCAATGTGCGTATACGATTATGACTGGCACAATGTGCTTTAATTCACCGGCAATTGGAGCAATCATAAATGTTGATCAAACTACAAACCAGTGGAACATTCGAATGTGATAAATATCTGACTCTTACAAATGATAATCGTAATGTAGGGCGCTACCTACGCTTTTGGTAATTTGAGTAGGGAACTTTGTAGGGCTCTTATATTTTTGAGAGCCATTTGGTGTAATTGTTGAGTTGTCGGCTATAACACCAACGATTCCGGGTACGATCCCCGGGTAGTAAAGACATGTGTGCATAAACATGTCTGTTTGTATTGGTCTTAGTGTTTATATATACGATATGTATTCACAAAAAAGTATATACAGAACTTGGGGCTAGTGTGAATGTCATTGGATATTTATTTATTATTTAATTTTAGCATCAAGGGAATAGCGGAAATTGGAACTAAATATCTGTGGAATACATGTGAAAATTAGTCTAGTCTATTAGTATGATTTATGTATGAATAATTTCTTGAAGTACAATATTTGGGCTTCTTCTTATTTTAAGAATTTGTAAACCTAATTTACAATAAAATAAATATGGACTATGTACTATTAAACTTGGTGTTCAACGCATGCCTTCTAGTACACATTTCATTCTTTTGGTTTCAATTATTTGCGAATAAATAAAAATAAAATTGTTTGAAAATATGGTGTCAATATGTATCATTCCCATAAGAAAATGCTTCATAATTATTTGCCATCCAAATAATTACATTAATCTGTAAAAAAACTCATCATCACCGTGGACAGTAGTAATAATCACAGCTCAATAAAACTAACTAATATCTGTCTCAGTCTTACGTTACCATTACTTCCGTGATCTGATTCCAAACACACTCCACACTGGAACTTACCTGTAAAAACAAAAAAGAAATATATAAGTTGACAGCTGTGATCCAATTAAACAAAGGGAATACATGAATTGGTCAAACCCGGGAACTCCGAAGGTTCTTCATTTCAAAGGCTCAGTCTAAGCAGTTATCGCATCTAACGATAAATAATAACCCGACTGCAGCCGGCAAACTTCGGGGTTAGGTCTCACATAGACACTAAAAAACAATATTAAAATTGTCCGTTTGTTTTGCAGGTTTGTGGCCAATAATACGCATACAATTTTATTGAACTCAAAGCATTAAGGGAGTAAATTATAATTTTTATGGGTCTCGGTGTTTCTATGAATATTATAATACATATCCACTGACATTCACACAGCGCCATCTAGCCCCAAGTTAAGCGTGAAGCCTGTTTTATGGGTACTAACCAACGGATAAACATACTTATATATATTTTTTTTGTAAATAAATACATAGAAAACATCCAAACCATTACAAACAGACATGTTTATGCACACAAATGTTTGTACTGCCCAGGGATCGAACCCGGAACCCTTGGGGTTGCAGCCGACGTCTCAACCGCAACACCAAATGGGTTTATAAAAACAAGAATTTATTAGTATGTTTATCCGTTGTTCTACACCTATAGGTGCAGAACAAAGTTCAGATACTAGCTCTGCTTAAAGTACGCCTACTTGATGGCGTATATAAAATGTTGGACATTTATTATCGAAACCTAAGTGACATAGACCACCAAACTAACTATTGTTGTCAGAAATCCGTTTACTCGCCAACTAACTCAGGTGTTGAGTGGCTGTGTAAATCTTACTCCCATTGTATCGGTAAGACTTGAACTGTTCGCTTGACAAAGAGGAAATAATGTGTTCATCAACTTGCAGCCATGTTTAATGAAATAGCAAGGTATTAAACGGGTAAATACAATTTTCTGTAATAACATCCTGATATACAGAGGAATAAGTGTTATGCTTAATCGTATAAGGAATCGTGTGTTCAAATAGTGTTTGCTACATGTCTGGGTGTTTAATGTGTATTTTGTGTATGCTCTCATAAGATCACAAGATCTAGTAATTACCTATCTAGCTTACAGCAATTATTTTTAGCAAACATTAAAGTGGAAGTATTATTCAGAACTCATTATTTATATTACTTTAATATATGCGGGAGAATATCTTACATATACCGCGGTATAAGGTATTCTCCCGCAGTAAAAGGTAACCTATATATCATCATTATCAGCTCATTAAACGTCCCGTATAGGGTGATAAGGCCTTAGTCGTCCACGCGGGCCCAGTGCGGATTGGACGACTTCACACACAACCTTCGAATCTCTTCGCAGGCGTGCTTGAAGGTTTCCTCACGATGTTTTCCTTCACCGTAAGAGCGTCGGATAACGTACATATATTTTTCGAAAATTCGAAAATACATTGGTACGTATCGGGATTTGAACCTCAGCCCTCCCGGTAGGAAGGCGACAGTCCACACCACTGAGCCACCGACGCTCTTATATATAGTACAACCTTAACCTTATATATAGTAACCTATATAGTAGTTAAATATTAAAATTGCATCGCGCTGAGCTTTACGCCACGCGATACAAGACTAGTTTCCTAAATGAAAAAGTTTTATCTGACATAAAGTCCAAAAGCTGACAGCAAATTTGGGTAGGTATTTTTCTAGATCGAACCTGGATCCCTTGGTGTAATAGCCGACGTTTCAACCATTACACCAAATGAGTCGTCAACAGTTATAAATTAATAAATTTATGATTTATATGATCAAACCTATTCCAATAGTTTTCAACGGCTTATCATTATCAGCTTGTAATGCTAATTAACGGTGTTAACGACTTCTATCCTAAGTTTGTAGCTGGGACTGACGGCTAAATCAGCCATCCGAAGCACGATATCATCTATTCTTTTCAGAAAGTCAATTGATTTAGCTTACGATGTCCTAACCGAAGTGGAAAAATCGCACATAGTACCCTTTCCTATACATTCTGCTTGGTCTAGTAAACCATGGACGCAGTTAGTAATGCGATATAAGTAGTGACACTACTTATATTGTATTATTTACTTTTAATGTTTATAAACTTTTGGTACATATTGGTATATTATCAATTTTTATGGCATTAGTGAAACGGACGGCCAGTACGCTCACCTAGTGGTAAGCGGGTGATACGTCTGACCATGACAGATGCAGTGTTGGAGGAAATAGGTAGTCATTAGTTTCTATCAACACTGCCCTGTGCCAGTCACCCGAGACGACAGATGTTAGAAATTTAGAAACAATGATATTCTGTATATTTAAAGGCAGATATGCCATCGGTGCCTCAAAAACGAATCGCCGAAGAGAGTACAGTTTGTACTCTTTTGTTTAGGTAAACGTGTTCGAAATTCGAAATATGTGTATGTGTGCTGTCACAGAATTTGGAACACTTTTTTCGATTGTTTTGCGAGCATATCACGAATCCATACTTTTTTACATCATTGTCCAGAAACACTAAAATGTAAAACATTTACGGAACGATATCCGGCACTGCAGTGGCACCTACCTAGACGACTCAGTACCGAGTCTAGCATCTACCACTATTACGTTTGCAAATTATATATGTTGAAACACAAGTGACCATCAAAACATTCAATTAACAACATTTTGTCTTCCACTGACTTAATATGCAAATGAATGGAGTTAGCGAAATACAATACGGTTTCTTGCCCCTACAACGGGGACATGATTACCACCGCATGCCCCAACAGACATAGTTTAAACAAAAAGTGAAATACTAAGTCGGAACAATGTCATAAAATGCGCCAAATGAGTTCAGCGCACGCAACCTGGCAGGCCTCAAATGAAGACAGCGACATCTAAAAATAACCACTCTGTTTCATAAAACTTTTGCACCTTTTCAACGGTTTGTTTACTTAAATGAGAACAAGATAGTTCACGTTATCTTTAGGAGCACTATATTTATGAACCTACAGAACAGTCCAGAAGGGACCTACAGTCGGAGTCTACCAGGGTCTACAGTGACCCACCTTTACCTTACCATTGCAATAATCTCCACGGGTTAAAGATAGTACGTATTCGTATTAGGTTAAGTGTAATGACACTCTCATTTTCCCACTATCCGCTAAATGTTTTGTATCTTAGACGCACCCTTGGAAAAGAGTATAGTATATAATATTATATAGAACGGATGGTGGCCAATATATTGTAAATAGGCTTCCAAATTTATCTATTTTTAACAATATACGAGCAATTGACGTTGTTGACAATAAGTTTTAATGGTAACGCATTCCTTGCTAAGTTTTTGGAAATGATTCAAACTGGTTCAATATAGGAGGCCTCAAAATACCAAACCAAAGTGGTAAAGGTGAATAAGTCGATTTACCTTAAGTTTGTTTTTAATGCTAGCTTGTTACATAATGCTTAACACTTTCGCAAAAACGACGTGCGACGTACATCTACAAGTGTGCCAGTTAAAATTTGTTCGCAAAGTTCGCAGTGGAATTAACGGGGTACGTAGCAGTCAACACATGGTACAGTCGGTGACATAAATCAGGTGTGCGAGCGACACGTGGGCGATAACGTCACGATCGGAATGCCGCGCGGATCGGCGGAAGACGGGCGTCGAGTGCGTCCGACCCGGCGACGGCACCGACCAAAGTAGGGACGACAGTGAATTTTTTAAATTAATAATACTGTCGAGTGGTAGTGGACTTAATTTGATGATGTTATTATGATGGCCAGGATATCAACGTGAGTTGTTACCAATTGTGAAGCTAACTATTCATTATTTTTCTGATTTTTAAAATAAATAGATAACTGTAGCACAAAATAGGCGTCGAGAACGTCCGATCCGGTACAATAATACATGTACCCGATGATACAATAAAGAAAACAAAAGCATATTTATGTGATAATTTTAAGTTTCCAAAAATTGATAATGGGCTGTGAGGGGATTCTTAGTTAGGATGTTGGTTGTCATATAATTAATATTTAATATGAATTCCAAAATGTAAAAACGGAACGTAGTTAAATGCCATATAATGGTAACCCTAGCACCTCCGGCCGCACGGAATTACGCAGTTTTATCAACTACGCGACCCCAAAATTACTTAGTGCTTATAACAAACTTAACGAAGGGATTAGTAACCGAGTAAACCCTAACAGTCTACGTGGTTGTGGAAACCAGTAACGTTATCACGTGACATATTATCATGCACACTTTTCAAAAAGGTTAATAAATAGATCCATGGGATGTATCTCAAGTAGAGTGTACTTAGCTTTAAGACACGATTTTGCTATACCCAATAATAAACTAAAAATTTTTATTTGGAACTTTATTTACCTATAATAATAGTAAAGTGTTGATAAAATTAATAAATAAATATCCACTGGCATACACACAGCGCCATCTAGCTCCAAACTAAGCATTAAGCCTGTAATATGAATACTAATCAACGGATAAACATAGTTATATAATTTTTTTGTAAATATATACATAGAAAACACCCAGATCAATACAAATTTATGCATACAAATAAAATTTAACTGTCCGTTTGTAATATTGAAATAACATTTTTTTATGCAAATGAAATATGAATATATTGTAAAGGTACATACGCCAAAATAACAATATTTTAAAGTTTTCTTTGTTAGTTCCGGGCAAACTCTGAAATGGCTGGACAGATTTGGGCGGGATTTTTTAACAGTTAGCTGATGTAATAAGGTAAACTTACGCTATTTTCATTTTCAAAGAACCTTCATATAATTATAGGAAATAAAAAAGGCAAGAAAAAAAATTACGTTAATACGAAGCGATTTCAGGTTTTATCGCGGAGAATATGTTACACCGCGAGGAATACCACGGGCACAGCTAGTATAAGGCAAATAAAGCTTTCTTTCTCTCAACAATAATAATTCAAGACTTAGACTCGGTCACCCTAACACAAATAAGCCACCAATTTATATTGGCACTTATCAATTCCAACGTCTGCCCTCTAAACTTGGGTTATCAATTCTGACCAAGTATTGATAGTGGGCGTATGTTGCCAATTCAATATTCTTGGCGATTGGTTCGGCCATTTTTGGTTATGAGACTAATACCGCCTGATACCTATTAATCACGATTGTTTCTTCACTAGATTTTACTACTAAGTACTAATGAATACTACATTTTTTATGAGTGTACAGGATGATCAGGACGCTCACTGATGGTAAGTAATACTCTTACTTACCATCAGTACTTACTTAGAGTCAGGAGTGGTCTGTCATGACAGTGCGGCATTGAAGGAGACCACAACAGATAGACAGTTATTTATTCTCGCAATGCCGTACTGCGCCCGTCACTCGAGACAACAAATGTTTGGTCTCTTATACCCGGTAATTTCAACTAGCTACAGTGCCCTCATCCCGAAACACAAAAGTGTATAACACATATCTGCCACTGCAGTGCTACCTACCTAGACGACTCGATATCGAGTCTACCACCTAGTACACTGTGAATAATTGTGCCATATTCCTGTAAATATATTTTATTTTTATCCAACTAATTATATTCCTCTGCTCCTAACAGCATAATCTTCTATTGTGTGTGTGGTTTTTTTGAGTATCTTTGGTTAATTTTGGTGATATCTCTCAAAATAACCAAGTTTTTGCATAACATAACTCGCTTCACATTAAACACAATATAATTTGCCTAACCTTTAACGATTTGTTTCGATCAACTCACAATACTTCCACTGCGTTACTTAAAGTAACTTAAGATAAGATTAAAGGTTTTGCATTTTTCTCTATGCCTTCATTAAGGTGGATCATGCTTTCTTATTACTACTATCACCTGTTCTGGCTTGAAATTCAGGTGTGTGGAATATTTTATTATCCTGTATAACTTACGACAATTAATCTTTCGTTGTCAAACATTCTTCTAGCTCTCTTTGTCTTACAACGTGGCGTGACCAAGGGCATGATCTTTCTTTATATTATTTTTGATATTAATTAAATTATTCAGATTTATCAACTGTTCGTTTAATTTGGACGCTGACGTCCTGTCGCTTTAGTTTAGGGTCATATTAATGCACTTACCGAGTTTGACGCTAAATTCAATGCAACGCTATGATCGAATTTTCTGACATTTCACGTAATTTTGAGGACACCGTTAATACTTACATGAAATGAGTATATAGTCAACAATATTCACGTAAAATGAATAATTTCAAACCGAAAATAGGATACAAAAAAATGTAAGCATGACTTAAATGATAAGCAAGAAAAGACTTTCTCCTCATCAGTTAAGTCAAAATCTTTAAAATGGTCATTATTTTAAATTATGAATCAAATGAATTTTGCATATTTCCATCTGCTGAATGGTAATTATTATTAAGTTACCTAAAAAGTCTTGACATCGTACGATATACGATATAATCTTTATTAATTTCATTGTGTTCTTACTTTTGTAATATCATTGATTTTTGACATTGTACTTTTAATTTCACGGACTGACAAACAATTAATAGCTTGGCATCTTCTTTATTCTGTTGATTTAAATATTACGTTCCTAAACCGAGTAATTATTGTTTTAATAATTACTCTTATAAGCGTTTGGATGATGCTGTTAGTTAATAAGAAATGTATTTTAATTATAAATAGATAATCCTCCATTATATACCTAACTCAAACCCATTTTAAAAGTTCCTAACATGTATTATATTACAATCTAAAACCCTTGCTAATAATACAAAACCTACTAGGTTCCAGCATTCAATCTTGGTCGCTATTAAACTTTAGTTTGACAGGATTCGCTTTCGATCGGACTCACGAGAAACCAGCTTTTGATTGCATAGGGGCACACGTTTTATAATCAATTTCGCTCGAATACAGAATTTGATTTGTTATGTGTATTAATAAAACGCTTTTCACCATTTGCTGATTAACATGGTGGAGGAATGGTTTTAGTGAAGTTACAGAATGAAAAGTGGGATTGGTTTTGGCAAAAGGTATACCTATTAGAATTACTTATTGCCTGGATTTATTAGAATTGCAAGAAATAATTATAAATGAGGAAACATATCCACTGACATTTACACAGCGATCTAGCCCCAAACTAAGCATTAGCTTAATACACATTCACAAGCGCATCGAGCCCCAAACTAAGCATTAGCTAATACATACAATATACATAGAATCACCCAGACCATTACGAACACACATGTTCATACACAATAATGTTTGCACTGCCCGGGGATCGAACCCGGAACCCTTGATGTAGTAGTCGACGTCTTAACCATTACACCACATGGGTCTCAATAACACTTATTTTATAGCTAACATTGTATACTTCCCATTTATCTGTTTCATTTGCGTGAATGCATCTACTAACGTAACAATAATTACAAATAACACGGTGGATACAGCTTTATAAATCAGTTAACGAGTAATTCTCTTAAACACTTTAAACCGCCTAAATATCCAACAGAAACAATAGATATCTGTTGCAATAGATTTGGTTAAAGGGTTGATTAATGGATATAGCATGTTATGTGACGTTAAGGAGTACTGAAAAAGTTAAACCGCTTTGTTAAATGGCTAGTCTTTAGCACCAAAAAGGCTCTGTAATCCGATTTACTTTCAAACGTTGACTAAGAACTAGCGTGAGCATTCCTGATAGCACCTGCCACTTCCCACAAAACAACAAGTCATACGCTCCAGAGGACTTATATTTCCGGACAAATCATAATCCGTTTACTTAATACGTTTGAATGAAGAATACGCACAATTGAACCAATCAGCCCTTAGACCAATGTTACTTTAAATCGCATTGATCCAATCATTGGAATCCAAAACATAGCTTTCGATCAGACATGTGATGTTACATCTCCGATGAAAAGCAGCCTTAACAATCAAACTAAACGCTAAAAACTTTTAAGACGAGGGAAAAAGGTAAGGTTGAACTAAAAACTTAGACGGAATCTGTTTTTACGATAGGTACGGTGATAAAATAGGTAATAACGACAATAAGCTACTAAGTTTATACGCAAAACCAAGTTAACTTGTTCACAAGTTCAAAGTCACTCAGCGAGAAATGCAGTCTATGCTCGGGGTCTTTCATAGAGATAAAATCAGTAATAATGATATCCGTAAGTGAACTAAATCTACCGACTTAGCCCTCCGGATCATCATGGTTAACATCTATGTCCAACCAATATGAACTGCAATATGTTAAAGAAAACTTAGTACCTTTTTAATAAGGAAGATACTTTTCTACCATTACTTAGCAAAAATGTAAGCATTATTTAATTAAGTTATTGAATATGAGTAAAAAGACCTTGGGCAAACGAGGCCAACATATTTTTTAAAAGATCTGTCGGTGCGTTTGACTGAGGCTACGGGGGTCTCCAGAGCCGGCAGCTTCCTTGGTCAAAGATTGAACATTGCTATTCAGCGTGGGAATGCTGCCAGTGTTTTGGGAACATTGTCTCGTTCAGACGCACTTTTCGATTTAAATTATAATATTATAATTTTATTTAACATTCATTCCTCATTTAAGAACTTTATTGACCTACAAGAAGAATTGAATAAAAATAAGCGTATGAAGTAAAACAAACTAAAAGATGCGTACATTAAACATGTGATAAATCCTCAACTTATCAAGAACGAGTAATGTAATCTGCTCAAATGAGTTAAAAGGGGTAAATGGGGCACAATTCTCGGTTAAGATCCATACATAGATATGTTGGCGCATCGCGTAATAGTCGAGCAACAAATAATTTGAGCAATACAGAGACATGCAATTATTATGAATACAACTAACTATCGATTCGGGTCGGCACGCGATCTCGGATGGCGGAGACATGTTATCGGTTGTGTCGATATACCCGAGTATACTCGATAAAGACTAACTACTACTATAACTGCGGGAATAAGTAGGGTTTTTATATAAATAATAGCTGTGCCCCAAGGTATAAGATATTCTCCTACAGTAAAACGTCACGCTTTACGTTTATCCAGAGAGTCAACTGACTCTTAAAAAGCTCGCGCGACATGAACTGCGAGCCGCACGGTACAACATTACTTATTTTTCCTAAAACAAAAAGTTTTTCCAAAACAAAAGTAGCCTCAGTATTTTCTTGTTACATCAGCTACCTTTCAATGAAAGCCCCATCAAGATCAGCCGTTTCAGAGATTACCCAAAACCCAACAGTAAGCAAGTGAAAATGAAAATGACCCAGGCCAGGCTTCAAATCGCGGACGCTCTTACGGTAGAGGAATACATCGTGAGGAAACTTGCCTACGAAGAGATTCAAAGTTTGTGTGTGGTCGGCCAATCAGCACTGGGTCCGCGTGGGCGACTAAGGCCTATACGCCCTTTACGGGTAGACTCATGCTCCTCAGTGGTGACGTATATGAGCTGATGATGATGATACATCTTAATAGATATTAGGGCTTGTCGTCAAACAAAATGCCCAGTAACTTCTAACAAATAGGTATGCTTATTCTAATATTGAAGATAAGCTGAACTTTACTCATATTTGTTATCGGCATATAGTTACAGAAAATTGTGAAATAGCTCCGATCGCACAGAAATTGCTTGTAAACTCTTTGGGACATAAAAAAAGATGTTACTGGGGATCGGGGTCAAAATAACAATAATAACTTACAAGTGATATCATTGTACCTATTGTGAAACGATAATGATGTTCATTAATTGAGTTAACAAGTTCTACTTATTTATTGAGCACTTGTACGTATGGCATATTCAGAATTAAGTCATCTAAAGAAACAGCCTTAAATTAAGAATTTGAAAAGATTTGAAACTACCAATTGTAATTTTGAGGTATCTGTCACATAGAAAAAATTGCTAGTGCTAAGCAGAATTGAAAACAGTAAATACATGTAACGCCGACCCATGTGGTGTAAATGGTTAAAATGTCGACTTTTACACCAAGGGTTCCGGGCAGTACAAATATTTGTGTGAATTGTAATTGAAGAATGTGATTTATAGTTTGACGACCCATTCAGTGTAGCGTCGAGACGTCGGCTGCTACACCAAGGGTTCCGGGTTCGATTCCCGGGCGGTACAAACATTTGTGTGCATGAACATGTCTGTTTGTAACGGTCTGGGTGTTTTCCATGTATAATATTTATGTATTTACAAAAAAAACATATAAGTATGTTTATCCGTTGTTTAGTACCCATAATACAGGCTTTACGCGTAACCTTGGGGCTAGATGGCGCTGTGTGTCATTCACAGTAGATATTTATTTGTTTATAAACACCTAGAATATACTAGAAGTACCATATGTAACATTCAAGATACGAAACATTATCGACGCAGCGTCGAACCACGCTACTTAACCTCATTTCATAATTATTTACAACCTTCGACACTTATGCACTTGAATTAAAAATTTATCGGTGGCGACAATAAAATGGAACAATTTAACATAAACAAAAATAAATTCTATATTGTTTACACTCGAGATGAATGAAGTATTTTATAACAGATAGACCTCTATTTATGGTTCCATTTTGTCGTATCTCACAAATCAACACCCACTTTGAACATAAACCTAAGTTTGTTAGAATAAATAATTAGTAAGGAATACAACATATATATATATATATATTGTTTATTTTTAAAAAATCTTGTTTGAATATAATGCTGTCTTAACCTTCACCTTTTGTTGTTTTCATATGCTTATAACAAGCATGACTAACGGTTAAGACAGCATTTTATTAGGTATAAAATAGAGTTCCAATGAAGCTTTCACTGGTACATACAATATACCAATGTCACAACTTGAAACATGCAATATTTTTCGCTTGTTACGGTCAACACCGCCAAATACCACTCATCCTGCTTAGCAAGAGACTTGGCTACTACGTCATAAGAATTCATCATTAAGTTATAAATTCGTAAATCGTATATTATTAAAATAACCAATATAAAGTTAGACATGGAATTAATTGGATTTAGAATTATGCTATTAATGAAAATGTGTTTAACACAAATAGCTGCAGACTCAGGATTAAGCTGCGGCTAAAAGCCACAACATTGGTTTTCAGTTAGACCAGTATATACTAGTTAAAACAATTTCGAATTACAAACTTCGATTGGGCACATGCCGGATAAAGTTAAATTTTAGAAATAACAAATTGAAATGTTTCCTACTGTAATTTCTATATGTACGGTTAACACACATCATCATATCAGCTCATACGTCCCCCACCGAGCCCATACGTAAAGGAAGTAAAGGCCGTAGTCATCCACGGGGGCCAAGTGCGGATTGGCCGATTTCACACATAAACTTTAAATAACTTCTAAAGCATGCATGCGGTTTATTGACGATGTTTTCCTTCACCGTAAGAACGTCGGATATACGTATATATAATTTCAAAAATTCGGAAAAACATTGGTACGTGGCGGGATTCCAACCTGCACCCTCCAAACTGGAAGGTCATAGCCACCGAAGCTCTACCGAGAATAATAGATTTCTGAATGCGCATAAAAGTTTTACGGAAATCTAACCAAAACCTTTAATTATAGCTGACTTCTCAGTTTCTTACCCTATATTTTTTTAAACTAATCCATCACCAATACAAAAATAACGGTCTTTGTCCTAAATATTTCAATGATATTCCATAATAAGTCATCATTTATATGACGCGTGCAGTATAGGTGAAAACTTTTACTAAACACTAAGGGGGAAGTGCAATAAGAGTAAGTGCGTCATTCCTCGGGGCGGAGGAGTGGTGAACAATAAAAACCAACCGCCTCACTGATAATTACAAGAACATTCCGGGCGCAACTCATTACTGGCTAATATTTAAAAGGTTGCAAAGATTTGCTGACACATACCTAAAGGGGGCATATTGTCATATCTGTACTAAGTAGCTTTAGATAAACAATTAAGTGTGTTTATCTAAGTAAGTACCACAATCCTAAATCGGTACTAATATTATAATTCAGAACAGATTTGTTTGTTTGAGCGCGCTAATTTTAGGAACAGGTTTTATCGTGGAAAACTATAGGCTATATATCACCACGCTAGTAGTTTAATTAAAAACACAATTGATCACCTTTAAATCATTCGATTTTAATGTATATCGTAGAAGGTATCGCAGTTTTTAATTACCTATATAAATGAAGTTACAGGTTAAAGTTAGCGTTAGCTCAAAGTAACTATTCCACTCGGATGAAGTCGCAGACAAAAGTTAGTTAATGACTAAATATCTACACAAATTAACGCAAGCAAGAAGCTTTAGTTTGGGTGCTATTCAACACTTTTTTATATATGCATTTATATTGTACCCATACATAGATAGATATCTATGCACAAAAACTTTATTTTGAACTTTATGCTTTATGTGAAGCTGGCTACATTGATGCCAAAACAAAAAAAATATATTTAATGCAATTTTATTTGCTGTTCATATTTGACGTCGACTTGCCTAAGAGACTCCTTAAGAGTAGACTATGGTCCGATGATGTGCCACGATAATCTAGATATGAACTTATTCTTGATTTACAGATACCATTGATTGAGCTTGGGAAACACGATAATAATGTCAACAGTACACACAACATATTGTTACCCAAAACTGTCACCAGCCAGGGCATTTCTCTTTCACTTGTTTTACAGCAAACAAAAGTTATTAATTAATATGTCGAAACGATCCAATGAACCGGTAAATCAAATATGCTAATGTTTGTATTGTCAATGAATTGAACAATTTAAAAATTGATATCGAGAGCTGAAAGCGGTTAAATAATTTAATACTTATGACATACTTATCATATGTAACAACGGACCATGGAAACCAGCTGTCGAAAAGGTTTGGTTAAGGTTTAACAGATTTGTCTTAATTATAAAATAAGAGTGCAACAAAACCAAGCTGCGTAAGTGACTTATTATATATATTTTTTTGTATAAACCTTGTCTAATAATATACAGAACAGCATGTTCATGTGTCTGCAGTTCATAGACTCCTAATCATCTAACCGTGTCACGGGTGGAGTAGACACTATTTGGGAGTTGCACTACCACTGACATTAGAAAAAAATAGAGTAAATTAAATTAAATATTAATGAAATTGAATATTTTTCCCGAAACTAAACTCTAAGTATGCCAGATGGTCAGTTCGCAGCAATACTGACTAAACCAATATAACCAAATCCACTGTGATGACCTAAGAACACTCTTACGTCGTTCCCCTCTCCTACTATAGAGTTCTTAAAGTGCGATTATCGTAGTCAACTACGATGACTAAACACTTGTGTCATGGATTAATAATAAATAAATAAATAAATACCAACTGACATTCACACAGCGCCATCTAGCCCCAAGTTAAGCGTTAAGCCTGTATTATGGGTACTAAACAACGGATAAACATACATATATACATTCTTTTTTTTTTTTTTGTAAATACATACATATTATACATAGAAAACACCCAGACCATTACAAACAGACATGTTCATGCACACAAATGTTTGTACTGCCCGGGGATCGAACCCGG
>PQWD01004347.1:0-78328 GCA_019425675.1 Leucinodes orbonalis
TCACAAACACACAATGTTAAGTACACTTATGTTTTGAAGTTTAACTTAGCTAACATCATCTTCAGTTTGGCTATTTCATCATCCTTCGCTGCGAGCTCTTCCTTCAAAGACTTTATCGTATCATCTTTATTCTCTGACAACTGTTTCAATTCCTCCAGAAGTTGGGATGTGTCGAGCCTCTTGCTTGGCCTCCTCTGGACCAATTTACCAATGATATGAGCTATTTTGGGGTAGTTAGCGGTGAGGTGAGCTGGTATCTGACCTTTGCGAATGTCGGTTATTGTCTTCACTCGTTCCATATCAGTGCCGAATGGCTCAATCATTTCGAGGAGGATGATGCCCAAGCTGTACATGTCACTCTGGAATTCGAAAATATTATATTAATATAACACAGTTCGTATAGTTTAGTTTGTAGTGGAGACCGCGTCTTGGCAAGTGTAGCGTAGGACGCCCTCCGGCCCGTTGGACCGACGACTTGCGAAAGGTCGCTGGTGGAAGCTGGATGAGAAAAGCGGAGGACCGGGATGTCTGGCGCAAAATGGGGGAGACCTATGCCCAGCAGTGGACTGTGATAGGTTGAAGAGAGATAACAGTAAAGCCTGTTTATTTGACCATACTGATGATGTCCTATCGTTCAATGAGACATGCCAATGACAAACCGATATAATCTAAAAACTCTAAACACCTTTTGTCTGAAGCAGACACTTTCAATGAAAATCAAAGGCAGGCGCTTCCTATGGAACCAACGGCAGCATATCAAGTAATTTTGTAAACGATTATTTTTTTAACAAATAGGCTAACAGTGTGCTGGATCGACGAGATTGATACTACGGCCTCACAAGAACCAGGCGTGAAACAATGAGAGCGATGTTTCACCAGGTGGATACCGGATGCCCAAACCCTACCCTTTTGCTCTACTTTTTAACCCTTTCAACGCCAACTTTTATTGGTGAATGTTTCTTCATGATTTTGCATCCAGATAAGTTTCATCATCAGCTCATGAAACGTCCCCACCGAGGGGCACGAGCCTATCCGTATTGGTTAATTAGGCCTTAGTCGTCCACGCGGGCCCAGTGCGGGTAGGACGACTTCTCGCACAATCTTTGAATCTCTTCGCAAGCATGTGCAGGTTTCCTCACGATGTTGTTCTTCACCGTGCGTCGGATAACGTACATATATTCTCGAAAATTCGAAAACACATTGGTACGTGGCGGTATTTGAAACTCTGCCCTCCCGGGTAAGAGGGCAACAGTCCACATCATTGAGCAATCGACAATCTAAGTTAAGTGTATTGTTTATCTTAGGTAGCAATATCACTCGCCTACTATATTCATTTGCCTTTATATGAAACAAAAACATACAAAAAAAATAAGACAATATTTACCTTCGGATTGCATTGTCCGTCAAGCTGCTCAGGGGCTGCATACAAATGTGTTCCGAGAGCCAATCCGCTATGAGACTGCTGCAACGGGCATGCCAGTCCAAAGTCGCCCAGCAAAACTCTTATGCCACATTCGTTCTGAACCACAAATATGTTACTAGGCTTAATATCATGATGTATTATCCCCCTAGAATGGATATAATGCAGTCCACTGACCAACTGCGTGTACATGTCAATCAACAAATCAATATGTGTGAACGTAATCGGATAGTTCATTTCAGAGGAGAACGTGGAATCAAGACACGGTGAATCGTTGGAATCAGTATGAAAGGATAGGTCTTCAGAGTTCTTCCTTGTCATTGCAACACGATTGTTGCGTTCGTCCAACCACTGCCGTAATGTCTGCTGGCAAAACGTCATCTGTATGTATAGTGTCGCCCACTTGAGGTTGACGCGGCAATTCCCATAGTCTTTGCTGCCGAGCATCTTGCATACAGCGTTCTCGTCGTTCTGCGTGCCCGTGTCATCCTCACTGTCCGACTCTAGACACTCATCAGCTGAATTTTCAGCATCCTCAAAACTGTTCGAGTTCTTGAATGATATAACAAAATCGGAATGGCTATCGTCTTGTTTATAAGTTCCTTTGAATTGTGCGTTTTAAATGACGTAATAATGTTCGGATAAGCCGATGATGTTAGGTTTGATTCCGTGAACTCATTGTCCATGTCCATTTGGAACTTTTTCTTTTTCACTTTATTTTCTATCATGGGTTCGAGCCATGCTGCTTTATAGTTGACGATGTTTTGATGGTTCAGACTAGCAATAGTTTTGACTTCAGACAAATGGCTCATTATTGAATTCACATCACTGGATTTTATGAAGACTTTCTTGACCGCATACTCCATCCCGTCCAGTCTATGTCTCGCTTTGAAAACACTCCCAAAACCGCCTCCGGCTATGAAATACAACTCTTCGAACTCTCTGTGGTATCGGGACCATTCCAGTCCAGGTGGTTGAATGATGGGCCACGTTGATGGTAGAGTTATTGGTATTTCAGACCCGGTAGCAACCTGGACAAGTTGGTACAGCGCTCTCTGGTATTGACTCCGCATAGCCTCGAACTCCCCCATCGCGTATGAGTCATCAATCAAATTCATGCTGTGCAACTTCTCGCAAATTGTATTGTACAGGTGTTGGGCCCTCATGGTATCTTGTTCCAGAAGTGAGCACAGCTGCTTGACCAGTGATTGGACCAGAAGGCTGATGGGTGTGGTTGCCGCTGAGTGGATGATCTCCACTTGCTGCATGCTCTGTTGAAATATGGATTCATTTTGGCTGTTGCGCGCTACACCTGAAATCAGACAAATTTGATTACATTTATTTCTTGTTTTCCTTATTTTCACTAGTAAACCTTTCTTTGCCATTTAGATATTAATGATAATTTTATTCCAGTGTGAGTGATTCTGTAATGCATAGATGAGACTGAATGCTATCAGAAAACTATGTGAATTTTGGTATGAAACAAATTATAAAAACTTTTAATTGTGTGGTTTTATTTGACCAGAATCTGATAAATTTAATCATGTTTTATTTCCAATAAAACATGCTGCATGTTATAATAACGATTGACAATGGCGAGTTTCAATTATAATTATATACAATGGTACAAAAAAAATATAAACGATTTTCTGTATGTTAATAATTTTCTTTAAAGTTACTTTTTTTATATTATGTAGTGAAGAAACTCTAAGTCTATGTAACTGTATTTAAATAAAAGAAACAAATATCCACTGACATTCACACAGCGCTACCTTGCCCCAAACATTCAGCATGTAATTGATGTTAACACTATAATATTTGTGTTTACATAGTAGATGTGCTTGATAAATAAAATAATAAACCTATCACACTGACTTAAGGAATCAAGAACCCACTGAATACAACAAAATTATACTTTACAATACACTAAACAAAATTCAATGCAATAATTATCGTAAACAATTTAAAAAAAAACTCTCAAAATTTGGGTTCCCCGGAATTTAAGCACACAGGACAAGAAGATTTCTCTTCTGTTACTTTATAATATATAAGTCCCGCACTCTTTTTTTTTTCGAACTGACTACTACTGTGTGCCGCAGATGGACTTTACAGCTTCACTGGGCAATTGACGAGCGCAAAAGGCTCTGAGCCTTAAAATTTACACAACGAGCCTCCTCAACCATTACAGTATCATAATATACAAGGTAAAATTGAGAACGTTGGCATTTTTTAAACTAAGAACCGTCGTGATTCACAAAGTACATCCCCAAAATGTGAGCCAAATCTATTGATATAAAAGTCAAATATTCCGAACTCTAAAAATTAAATGAAACTTTGTGATTGATCAATCACTACATAGTATAATGAATGTCGCTTTCTCTATCCAGTGTCCCTTTGTATGCTTAAATCTTTAAAAATATGTAATGGATTTTGCTGCGGTTTTTTAGTAGATCGAGTGACTGAAGAGGGAGGTTTATATGTATAGGCATAATCACTGGGTCCTGAAATTGAAAGAACTATTTCATAATATTACAAATCTGGGTTCAAAATAATGATTTGCTTACTATCAGCACGAAATCTAATGGTTTATTAGTCTTCAAAGTTAGGTGGGCAAGTCTATTTTTAAAGTACATTAATTGTCAGATATATTGTATTGTAACACATACAATTTAAAGCAACTTTTGCTATGAAACCATTTTAATAAACACAACATTTAATGTAGTCATAGTACAAAATTTATAAACTATGCATACTAACTACTGAGGTGTGACATCATAATTAGGTAGCCATTTGTATGAAGCGTTTTTGGGAAAGTCCATTAATGTGTTTTTATAATTGGAAAATCTCTGTAAGTTTTAATGTTAATGGAGTAATTTTTTTACCAATGTTTCTTTAATATCATTGCAGAAAAAAAATTGTCATTACCCCTAGTATTTTATTATTGGAATTTCTCGGGTCTAATTAGGCTTATCCAGACCTGTAGTCACCTCAACCTATATTGTAACTCTACCCTTTGAGTTTGTCTAAAGTTGGGCACTTTTCAGGAAACTCAGAATCCAATATCAATAATCAATTTTATGTCACTTGGGCATAAAAGGTAATTGCCCTAGAGGATGCTTCTGTTGTAGAGGATCACAATTGCACAGAAGGTTTGTATATATAATAACATCCATTAAATAGTGGATGAATACTGTAATTATGAAGTAACAGTGACAAAACAGACTTTTAGAAAATTTCCTGTACTGATGATTACCCTTGCACATTGCTGTTAATGATAACCTTAGTGATACCTCGATACAAGTGTATTTATGTGGTTTTTCACTGTAAATTATGGTTCTTAACAATATTTAGCATAGTTTATACATTTTGAACTAAGAAAACTATTTTGAGGTTTGTACCACCATTATAAACCATTTCTACCAGATAAACAGTGAACATATACATATAAACGACTGCTGAAGAATGCTGATATACAAGAATTGTTCATGGAAAACATTATTTATTTATTATTAAAAACGCAAAAAGCAAATAAGTTTCATCATTTCTAGAAGATAAAAATAGATGGGGAATTTAAATTGGGTATGTGAAATATACCTGCGTCCCTTTGTTAGAAAAAGGTTGAAAGTAACAAAAGATCTTTGATGAAAAAAACATGAGACATAACGGTAATGCGACCGTATACGCGCATCGGCAATAGCTTTTCAAGGCTACCAATTCATGGATCGAAGTACTAGTTTTTTCGCTTTAGTCCAAACTTCTTTATACAATGAATGATGTAATATAAATAAACACGTACCAAAATCAAACGATTTTACTGTAGCAAGGGCCTCCCATTTATTCTGTTTTTGTTTTTCCATTATGTCCTGGTTTGTTTACGTGATCACTGACGAAGATGTTGGAGCCAAGATTTTACTTCACTAAAGTCTTTTAAGAACATTTTCAAGCAAAAACCATGGAGTTTTTGCTGGATAATATTCCACAATAATACAACATTCTGCAAGAATTTTAAGATGAAACACAAACATTCAACACATCACACAAGATGAAGATACCATAAACAATAATAGAGATAAGTAGTGCCATAGACATATTATGAGGTAGACAGACTGTATATTGAAAGCGGTGTCTAATTTTGTTAGTGTGCAGTTACAGATTTGTATTAGGTGCGTCACAGGGATGTGACCTGGTATCGAACATATTGCAGAATTAAGCCGGGCGTCGTCGTCGCACCTGCAGAATTAGATGATTATAAAATTGTGTTAAAAAATAACATGGATTCAGATACGCAACGCTGTAATTTTTATCTACAACAAATAAAAAAAAGCGTTACCATAATAATTTATACGCAAAATATTTTGAAGTTTGGCTTCCTGGGTGAAATAGATGATGTTGGAACAATAAAACAAAATATTATTGGTAGGTATAAATAGACTATATTATATTTATACGGTAAAATAACAAATTTAAATAACACTCACAAACTCAAACTTAAAAATTATTTTATTTAAAAAAATATATACTGAAAGCCTCATTATCATTTTTAAAGACCCATAACATACCTACATTGATAACCCACAATAGTGGTATCATGAAAAAAAAAGTTTCAGTTTAAAATATGCGACCTAAAACATTTTTATTTCATGTTTTTTGTTAAAATTATAATGTGGATACAGAAACACAAATATGTTCTTGCAAAATTATAACAGATATTTTTATAGTTTTTAAATTTTCTGAGAAAAGTGATGTGATATATATATATATATATTCACATCAACTTGATAATAGATATATGGTTGGTACTGCATCGGATTCAGTTTTTTTTATTGATAAGCCTACGATGAAAACAGGATTGCTCAAAATGTTTTGAGCAAAGCCTGAAGTTCTTCGTAGGCTCCCAGTTTTCACGCCTTACACTTTTAACCCATTCTTCTCTGATTGTGGACATCGGAACCTAAAAATTCAATAATTGTATAAAAGAAACTGTTAAAGAATACTATCGATGAATTAAATTCTATGTTGATACATCACTATGCAACATCCTTAAATTTTCATGCATAATATTAATTGTAATTTCTACAATTAATACAAGCTAATGTATGTCTAACATTATTAAAGTCTACTACTACATGTTTTTTATCCATAATCTCATTACAACTACCGTAATATGAATGAAAATGTCGTCAAATATTTACTTATGAAATGATAATTCCGGTCTTTACTCCTCCTTGTGGTTCTTGAAGAACAATTACCGCAGAAACACGACATTATTCTACGTTACTTATTCTTTCAAAATTTATTAAAAATATGACACTTGTGAAAAATTTGCACGACAGCTCGTAATGTTTTGGCCTCTTTGGACCACAAAAGACACGACGTCAGAGTTGTCAAACGTCTATCAACCGTCTCTTCTACTCGTAACTGGGATTCGTGTGATAGACAAGATACATGACGTGATATTGCATACAATGATATAAGAGCGGCAACGTCTTATGACTACATCTAGTACAGCTTAATCTAAGGTAGTGCTGTCGCCGTCATAATGTAACCATAATGTCAAGGACTTGAGAGGTGAGTTGTTCCGAACTTACTTGTTACATAATGAATGGTTCAGTGAAATAACATATGCATAGGTCTAATAAAAAGACATAATAAAATAAATCTTTATCTCCACGCTCGAAAAACTGGTTGGTGATAAAAAACTTTTAAAAGGTTAGGTGTCATGATAATGAGGAAGCGCTACTACTTATTTTCAGCTATATAGTCAATGATTCGCGGAAATAACTGTCTCCGCGAATATTTTGATGTACATAATTGATTATCTATGATACGTCCAATGTTACTTAAATGTTTCTGAGAGAAGAAATGAATAAATTATTATTTATTTAATATTAATTTTTGGTGCTATATGAGGCAAAAAATTAGATTTAGCAATTTTCGGAATTTTGTAAATTGACATTGACACTGTCTTATTTGACAGAATTGACAGCAGCAAACATGCAAAATGCAATTGTTTTTGATTGAAAACATGTGTTAGGTATTGTTTATTGAAGATTTTTTTCGTAAATATTAATTAAAAATGAACCTCTTACCTAAAAGTCACAAAGAATTTAGTGAAAAAGATTACTGGAATAAATTTTTCAAAAATCGTGGTAACAAAGCTTTTGAATGGTAGGTTAAAGGCACTTAAAATTTTTGCAACCTAAATACAACTTTACTTGAATTATTTTATATTATAATTTCATTATCTTTAAGGTACGGTGAATATTTAGAACTTTGCACTCACCTGCATAAGTACATAAAGCCAAAAGATGCAATCCTCATTCCCGGGTGCGGTAATTCAAGTCTTAGTGCGGATCTTTATGATGTTGGGTATCATAATATTACCAATATTGACGTCTCTGAAGTGGTTATAAAACAGATGAACTCTATAAACTCACATAGAACAAGTATGAAGTTTCTGAATATGGATGCCATGAACACTACATTTGGAAATGAAGAATTCAATGTTGTTCTGGACAAAGGTACCTTAGATGCTCTAATGCCTGACGATACAAAGGAAACAGAAGAGAGAATAGACAAATATTTCAATGAAATCAAACGGATACTTAAACTGGGTGGAAGGTTTATCTGTATATCTTTATTGCAAAAACATATTTTGAGTAAATTGCTGGACACTTTCTGTGATAAGTCTTGGATGCTCCGTGTCGTCCGATGTCACGAGGCTGAGGAGAAGAATGCAGAAAATGGGGACGGTACAACATTACCTGTGTTTGTTGTGGTGGCCACTAAATTCAAAGCTATGCCACAGTTGGTGAGTAAATTATTTTACACTGATAACTTACTTAATTATGTGTGTGTTATCTGTAATATAATGTATTTTTTTTATATTAAGCGATTAGAAATGTATTTCAAATAATTATAGATATATATGAATGAAATTGTCTGTTTGTAACATTGATTTAGAATAAGAATACATTACAAAATACAAGAACAAGTCATCTTGTGGTATTGCAACAAAAATATTTGGGTATTTATACATAATAATAAAATAGTCATTTCTCAACTACTGTGTAACTTTAAAAAAAAAGTTTATTTTAAGGCAGCATAACTCATATTAAAACATTGTATATAAAATTTGATTTCTCATTAAAACCAAAGAGCATTATTAAAAAAAAAATCAATAAATTAAAATCAAAACAACATTACCTCTTAAGACATTGTATTTATGTCTGTTCCATCATTTCTAAAATGACTAGACCGATTTTGACATGAATTTAATTGGCGGAAAGGTCATGTACAGAAATAATTTAGTCTCCTTGTTTTAGAAAATAATTTTGTAATGTTCAAGTACTGTCTTGTACCATGCACAACTCATGCAACAACTTAATGAAATGAAACGGACTACTTTCACATATAATTTTGTTTACAATCTTTCAATGCAATGTGTTGTTGGCAGATATTAGAAGTGTGCATGGCAGGTGAAAAGATGTTGCGGCTTTCCACACCTGAGGAACTGTTGGACTGCATTAAGTCGGCTCAGGACACAGCGTTTGTGACAAATGGCTTGGNTGGGGGAGGCCTATGTCCAGCAGTGGACTGCGATAGGTTAAATAGTGTGGACTCTATTGCCTTCCGATCGGGAAGGCGCAGGTTCAAAGCCAATATACCAATATCTTTTAATCTTTTTGAATTTTCTATATTCGTGAGAAAACCTACGCACGCCTGCGAAGAGATTCAAAGGTTGTGCGTGAAGTCGGCCAATCTGCACGGGGCCTGCATTGCAAATGCACGTGTAACACGTGCATTCGCAATGTGGCAATACCCTTAGTTCCGTCCAAGTCGTACAATGTGCCCGAATAATCTCATTCACTAGAGAGTGCATTCCACTGCTGATATACGATGAGAGTGCTCCCCAGTCTTTTGTGTGCCACCGTTGGTATTTAGCCAGCGGCGTGTCGCGTTAGTTTGTTGGCATTTTGTGTGCTTATATATTTATCTCTTTAACGCTTCGTTGTTTATTCGATAAGGGGAATGCAGTCCGGTTGCGTAATTTTGTTGAGGTGCACGCTGTTTAAAGGGATTGCAGTTCAATTTCAGTCGTTAGCGGGAACTGTTTGGTCAATGTCTCCTGCTTCAACCTATCGCAGTCCACTGCTGGACATAGGTATCTGCCATTTTATAAGAATTTTAAATAAGAAATAAGCAGTGTCTTTTTAAATTCTTTTGTATTTTTACAACTACCACCACAACCAAACTTGTCTCATGTATTTATTAATGGAAGGTATGCTAGGAATAAATAAATTTACCTTTGAATCCGTACTAACACCACCAACACAAACTACACAGTAAGATTGACCCGAGAGTTCCTCGTCTGGGCTTGTTTGAAGTCAACCCGGCACCGGTAGATGCCTTGATCAGAGGCCCGTACTCGGTCTACCCCAAGTTCCGCAGGTCTCCTCTCCGGCAGGAAGTATGCTCTGGACGCGAATACACTCTCGTCCGACCAGCGCTCAGCAACCCCGAAGTCACGTTCTCTGGCGTCGACGCTGTTGACAGAACGGTATAGTTAATGCGATAAACTGTTTTGAAGGAACATTCTAGAATCTTCGAACAGGACACAAGATGATATTAACAATATTAAGATATGGGAACCAATGATGATAAATAAATATCCACTGACATTCACACAGCGCCATCTAGACCCAAGTTAAGCGTGAAGCCTGTATTATGGGTACTAAGCATCGGATGAACATACTTATATCCTTTTTTTTTTGTAAATACGTACATATTATACATAGAAACACCCAGACCATTACAAACAGACATGTTCATACACACAAATGTTGAGTATAAAACACACAAATGTTTGTGCTGCCCGGGGATCGAACCCGGAACCCTTGGTGTTGCAGTTGACGAATTGGTTGTAATCCATTGGGGGTGTTAGGACTATCATTCTCAGATAGTACTCAACAGACTTTTGAAGAATGGCAAGACTTAAAATACTATTATTCAGCCTCCTATAAGATGACTGACAAGTGCAAAAGTTATGTGACTTAAGTCAATAATCTACCTTACTAAGCTGACATGTCATTTAGCTCTTCATTTTGATGTATTAGTATCATATTTATTTAGTAACAGTTTCCTTACCACCAGATGGTATTCCTGCTCCATTACTTACTAGTTTCATAGTTTTTGTACAATTCGAATGACCTAAACAATGCCTCGAAAACAAATTTATCATACTCACTACAATTACACTTCAGTATTATCCCTGGCTAGGAAAAGACATCACGAGTTTAGACCTTATTGATATGGCATACGGCCAGTAAAATTCTACAGCACCATATCCTATTAAGGATTAAATGAGCGGACAAATGGGCCCTTGGAGTAAACGCAACACTAAACCCGGTCCAGTTAGCGTGTTTTGTTTCATAGATGAAACTGGCCAGCGATTTAAAAGAAAAATCCGTTTCTAAGCTATCTTCACCATGTTTTATATTTATTGCCGCCATTTAAATATACGTTAATGTATAATACAAAAAGTTGAAGCGGAAACAATTATAAATAGGGGTAATAATACGCTAGAAAAAGTTTTTATTTCGATTTTTTTTAAGTCATATATTTTATATCGAGCAGAATTTGAATCGCTACAATTAAATATTGTTTTATTCTTTTATTATCAGATTGTTGAGATGTCATAAACCTATGTGTACAAAATGTAAAAATATTAAGGCTAGAAAAGGCTTATGCGTTTGAGGCTTCTATAAAGTAATAATATTGTTACAAAGATGTCACATCTGTCTTTGTCGATGTATTTATTGGCAAAATAAAATAAAAATCTCAGACCATTTTGTTAGCCTACTTACTGTCAGTTGCAAATATTTATGTCTGAGCAGATGAAGAAGAAATGTTTATAAGCTACGTTAATTTAAAACCAAAAGATTTATCCCTCAATAAACAGGTTTCTTAAAACTGTTTAACGTTTATATATAGAATACGTCCATAATATATTTTACTTATTCCGTTTATAATATGAAATATGCATGTGTTATAAACGGCTTTTTACTTTTTTACTTAAATTGGCTTTTTAACTTCAATACAAGTTCTACTTTCAGAAAGCAAAAACAATAGTTTGTAAAATCCATGGACGGATAAAAGAATAGAGAGAGAGAGAGCCGTTCAGAATATGGCAGCATTTTATAAAATAAAACTGAAAATTCATTCTCTTTTAATATAATAAATTATTAATTAATGCTAAAATTTTTATCATACTTCCTATCTTTTGAAAGCTCAAACAACAATTAGTAGAGACGTCATAAATTTAGCTTTTGATAATAATAATAATAACATAATAATAAATCATTTATTTCAGACCGATTTCGACCCATAATTGTTTTAGTAACATTGAACTTATAGATATGGTTAGTACTTACAACTATAATAACAAAATAATGATGTTTTCGTGTTTGCATTGACTTCAAATTGTGAGCATTATGTAAAATAATTCCTTTTCTGTTTTTTATTAACGTTACTGTCTTTGCTAACAAACATAAATAAAAATAATAAATATCACCTAACATTCACACAGCACTATTTAGCTTGTAATATTACCCCTAAACAACATAAAAACGTCCTTTTTTTATAAATTCATAGATATTATATATATCAACACTCAGACCAATACAAATTATATGTTCATATACACACAATATATTTGTAATGCCAGGGGATCGAACCTAGAACCCTTGGTGTAATAGCCGACGTCTCAACCAGTACACCATGGTAATGTATTATCATGACTACTGCTGTTGTCCACAGATGGCCTTTACAGCTTCACCGGGCAATGGCGCAGATGGCTCTCAGCCTTAAAAATTACACTTCAATGATATATTGTACAATTACCACATCTCGAGAAGCTAATTTGCGATTCCGTATTAAGTTTGAGTGGGTGTTTATGAAATTTCGCCAATAAGCTATCGCTGGGAAGTTCTCATCAAATCGAACTTCGAGGGCTCTACGCAGCAATTTAGTTTGGAATTAACGGGTCGGATGAATGCCTGATTGATTGCGGCTTGTTCATATTCACTGGCGTAATGTATACTACAGTTATGAATATTGTTTTATGTACCACGCTATTACACCCCAATAAAGGTTGATATGTCGGCTATTATACTCATATAATATGTATTTACAAAAAAATATATTTCATCAATTATGTTTCTCCATTGCTTCTTGTCTATAATACAAGCAATTTACTTACAATCGGAACTTTATTGATTTATTTGGATACGTGTCATCGTAATCCATTTGGATATTCTTAATTTCTCAATTCAAATGTACGCTTGCTAAAACTTTTCTCCAGAACTTGCCTGCTTTAATAACCACCTAGGCTTTTTAAAGAAATTTCCAAACGATTAGTCGACATCACTGGAGACCGGAGATCTGGCAGCTACCTCGGTCAAAGAATTACTTTAGCGATTCAAAGGGGTAACGCTGCCAGTATCTTCGGAACTTTACCTAAGGGGAGTTCTTTTAATTATATGTAGTTATAATATTTGATTTTTAAGGTTTTTAGTTTGTTGTTTGTGTTATTGTGTTTTTATATTCTAAGTTAATGTAAATAAAGAAATTTAAATGATAACCACCCATCTTGCGATATACGGGACATATTTTTATTTTCTTTGCCTTTATATTATTAATTCTAGCCGGACTGAAATCGTCTCGGATTCAATTAATCAATACATGAAAATACATAAGTAATTTTACATTATACTTTCAAAAAGCATAATAAATCGTTCATAACACATTCATATTTCATTTTCCACATAAATTACCCGCCTATATTTCGTTCGGATTACTCACGATACTTTTTTCAGCCGTGAATTTAAAAGGATGCAGATGTGAACTTGCGTTGTATTATGGAGACATTATGGTTATTATAGAGACTTCAAGTAGGTTAGGATGTTAAAGGTATCATTACACAATGTTGTATTTGCTGTCATCAGATCACGCAGATAAAAATATACGACGCTCTGGCGATCTACCAACATACACAATAACTTAGTAGCCCAGCAATTACTTAATCGGTGGTGGACTAGGTACTGTGTCGCCTAGGTAGGTCCTACCGCCAGATATCGTCCCGTAAAATAGGAGTGATTTGCACTTCTGTGCGATGAGGGCACTGTAGCTAGTAAAATTACCGGGTATAAGAGACGTAAAATGTGTCGTCTCGGGTGGCGGGCACAGGACTGTGTTAACGGAAGAAAATGACTACCTATTGTTTTTGATTTCTCTCAACACTGTATCTGTCATGGTCAGGCGTATCACTTACCAACAATAGAAAAATATTGTGTCTCAATAGTAAAATTTTGCACTCTCGTTTTGTTTTATGGTAGATTTTAATTGATAACACCTTTAGACAATGTCTACTATACAATTACCATTAAAATTAAAGTTGTACTGGAATACCAAACTATCAGTTGGATTGTAAAAGTGTCGTAACATCAAGTAAATAAGTGCAGTTGTGGCTATGTATGGATCTGATTCATCATGATACACTCGTCATAATCATACAGAATCAGGGGTTTACCACCATCTCTTAAATCAGTATTACTATACTCATACGTCAGTATTTTTCACCACAAAAGGCGGAGTAATATTATTGTAATACTGTTTTAACAGATAGCGGTAAGCACCCGAGAGTAGTTATATTTAATACTCCAATTCAACTTCCAATGATCATCAAACCGTCAACTGCCGCATGCTAACGTGATAACGAGTGTCATAAACATACTTCAACAACATAATAGCTCTGGTTTCCCTAAATCATAACTTGTACGCATTATACTTTGTCGTGGCAACTTTTATGACAGCTTTTTGTGTCCTCTCAAAGTTCAAAAGATAGCTCGTTAACGTTCACTGTGTGTATGACAAGAAAAAGCACTACGATATTCGTATAACGTAATTTTGCTTACATTTTATGGATATAAAATGTACCTATAAAGTGAGGGTTTTTTTTACGATTTGTCGCCCGATTTCGTTTTAAGTAACATCAGATTTTACACACGTGTGGGCGTTTATATGGGTATGGGTGTTTATATTATTGAGAATGAGATGTGCTTTTATTACGCCTGCATTGATTTGTATAGATTTTGCTTATATACTGGATTTTATCATGAAGTAAATGAAGAGCGTTGATCGTGTGACGTTGTCGTAGGATGGAAAGTCGTGGAAATACTGCAATTTAATTTTTGCCATTCTTCCCAATTGGTTAGTTGATTGAAGGCTTACTTTATTCTCTGAAAATACGGCGGTTAAGGCATGCTATGATTTCAAAAAGAGTGGCAACATTCACGCCTATATAATAATTTTCTTAACTATTCATTTATATATTTTCATCTTACTCACGTCTTACATATCTTTTACTTGTGATGCATAATAATAAAGCAATCAAGTAACATTACTTTCATAAGGTTTTAAAATACATTATTCCTTATTATACTGATACAAATGTTAGTTTGATAGCCAGTAATTATACTTGTAGCTGGTTAGCTAAACAATATAACGAAACACATTAAATATATATTATTTAGTATCCATGTATTAAATCTTCATACCTGTATATTGGCGTGCCGAGATCTTCCCTGTACCACAAAACCAGGAGGACAGCATCCTCCTCATCCTGCGTTGAGATGTCGCAAGGAAGGTACACAGGCTCCCGGCCACTGCGACCACTTGTGTCATTGGCACTGAAAAAGAAAAAGATAAGTTACCTTCATGGCAAGGATAATAGTAAAGATTTTTCCGATCGACTCTGTGCTGTTGTTCGCAGTTGAGTTTTTAAAGTTACAGTGTACAGGACGTTCAGGACGTTCACCTGATGGTGACAGGCCTGACCATGGCAGAGTAGCATTAAAGGAACATTAAAAACAGATAGTTATTATTCCCATCAATACCAAATATGCCATGCCTTGGCACTACATGGTACGGGTTACCCTTTTAACCTTTGACGCTAGAATATCAGACACAATGGAAATCTTTTGTTTGTGACGCTTTAAGGCGTCTCTAGCGGTCAAAGGTTAAAGCATATAACCGACAATAACAAGCAAAAGACCGCTAGTTTTATTATATAATTATTTTGTTCTCTAAACCTAATCTAAAATAACAAAAATCCACAGGACAAATACAAAATAATATAATTGTAATACCGTGCTGACATACGCAGCTTAGACATGGACACTGACTGCGGGATTGGTTCACAAGTTCCAAGTCACTCAACGCGCAATGGAGCGAGCTATACTCGAGGTCTCTCTTAGGGACAAGATCAGAAATGGTTTAATCCGTAACAGAACTAAAGTTACCGACATAGCCCGCCTGATCAGCAAGTTGAAGTGGCAGTGGACTGGTCACGCATGTCACAGAACCGATGGCCGTTGGAGCAGACGAGTTCTGGAGTGGAGACCGTGACTTGAGAAGCGTAGCGTAGGACGCCCACCGGCCCGATGGACCGACGACTTGCGAAAGGTCGCTGGTGGAAGCTGGATGAGAAAAGCGGAGGACCGGGATATCTGGCGCAAAATGGGGGAGACCTATGTCCACCGGTGGACTGCTATAGGTTGAAGAGAGAGAGAAATTATATTACAATAATTATACTATAATATAAAGGAATCATAAATGGTAATAATACAATGGAATTTAATTAATCAACCCAAATTTCAGGTTAATATTGTAAGGTGACGCTTACTTGAGAAGACGAAAATTAATGGAATTACTATTTGAGTCGTTTTCAGTTCCCTTGTGTTTAACAATAATCAAGTTTCCTAGAAATAAGTAATTTTAATAAAAGCCTTTAGATTAAGTCATATTGTAAAGGATCAGGGACTTGCCTAATGGCAAGATATTATCACTCGTAGGGTTTAATAAAATTTTGTCATTTTACAACAAAGAGTAGTTAAAGTTCTGAGATAAGGTGAGGCTTAAAAAAAATTAACCTTGCTCATTTTCAATCAATTGCTGGACTCTGTATTATGTACTTACTTTAAAACAGAAGTCTATCACTGTAAAATATATTTACAAGCATACATTCAAAACGCGGCACTATAGTCAACGGTTGGCCTCTACATCTTTATAATATTATAAAGCTGAAGAGTTTGTTAGTTTGTTCGAACGCGCTCATCTCAGGAACTACTATTTTTTTAAATTTATTTTAGTGTTAGATAGATTATATGATATATTCATTACGCTAAGTACAATAGGAGCGGAGCAGCACAGCTAACGCTGTGTAGGCGGTTGAAGTTTCGGAAAAGTAATGTTTGAGAGTATCGATCCCCTTTTAAAGTTCTAAAAATAAATATCTAACAGAATGTCTACCTTTTAAGGTAAGCTCACTACAACCTTTTATTTACCAAGGTGTTTTCATAAATATGATATGAATCCTTTTCCAGAGAAATACATTATTATTAAAAGGGGTTAAAGTTAGCGTCATCCCAAAATTTTTATTTCACGTAGACGAAGTCGTGCGCAAAAGGTTTAATTTAACGCATTTATGAAAATAAACTAAATACATTTAGGGAACTACGTCATACGATACAAACGACGGCATCCTTATGATAGGTGAAATAAAGGGACTGAGATATGCCACAGGAATTGCAAGTAGAAATTTTACTGATCAGGGTTCATACGTAGGTTCTCAAGTGGCCACCGCGTAACGGAAAGCCTTACTCTTTTTTATCCGGAAATTGACACTCATGACGGAAAATAATGATAGTGACATTCATCCATGTGTCTCTTTCTCATATTAACTTCTATTTTATCATTTTTAGTCCCCTATTACAAAACGAGACTCAAGATTTGATCTTTACTTAAACAGAGTTAGAAAGAGTATTTGACATAAGAGTCCACTCAATTTTCGCCGATAGCTGATAAAATATACTTTCGGCAGTCATAGACTAAGCAGTGTATATTAAACTGAAAAATACATGTGCAAACTCAAAGTCCAATACGTACAGATAAAGAACAGCTGCACTAAGGTAAAATAAATTCAATGAAGAGTCCAGCGCAACCGTAAGCGCTTCCAAGTATAACAAATCAAACGCACAAGATCTGCCCGGACGCCAGCCGGACGTCCGGACGTCCGGATACGGCGAGACAAGTTGCTGGAAAAGTGCACCGGCTTTTAGATATTGCTATCTTTGTGTGCATTACTCATGTCTTAACCCTTACAGGTTGGAACACGGATCTTTATTGTATCTCATATCTTGATTATCCTAATACTACTTCTATTGTAGATATCATCATCAGCTCATTAAACGTCCCCACCGAGGGGCACGAGCCTACCCGTATAGGGTGATTAGGCCTTAGTCGTCCACCCGGGCCCAGTGCGGGTTGGACGACTTCGCGCACAACCTTTAAATCTCTTCGCAGGCGTGCGCAGGTTTCCTCACTATGTTTTCCTTCACCGTAAGAGCGTCGGATAACGTACAAATATTTTTCGGAAATCCATTTGTACGTGGCGGGATTTGAACCTCAGCCCTCCGGTAGGAGGGCGACAGTCCACACCATTGTGCCACCGACGCTCTTTGAATAGTAGATAAGATTTTAAAACAAAATGTTTTTTTTTAACAAGCAAAGATTAATAAACACGACGACCTATGTGGTGTAAAGTCAGCTGTTACAACAAGGGTTCCGGGTTCGATCAACGTACCGTTCAAGCCGTACAAGCATTTGTGTGCTGAGCTATTTGTATTGGGCTGGGTGGATGTGTTCCTATTAGTATATACGTATTTACTTAAAAAACGTAGTGAAGTATGTGTCTGATACATTAAATAGTGCCATAATACAAGTTTCTTATTAAACTGAGTTTAGATTTCGCTGAATGAATGTTGATGAATTTTTATTTGGGTACTTCCACATTCAACTGGTTTTTTTCTACCGGTCAATATTTATTCCTATTTTCTATTGGTCAGTAGAGCGTGGGTGGCACATTGGTGTAGATTGTTGCCTTCCGATCTGGAGGGTGCAGATTCAAATTTCGCACCGTATTTTATTAAACTAATAAAAAAATTAAACGTACATATAATTTTCTAAACTATATGTGAGTTTATCCGACGCTCTTACGATGAAGGAAAACAACGTGAAGGTATCTATACAATTTGTATGTATTTACAAAAAATATTTATAAGTTTGTTTATCAGTTGTTAAATAACCATACTAAAGACTTCACGCTTAACTTGGAGCTATATGGGCTTGTGTGAATGTCTGTGGATTTATTATTATTTATTATGTTGCACATTGTGTTCCAGTTACAAAATGTTTGTAATAAATGATTGTAAAGTTATATGTAGGTAAATGACAAAACTGTAACCACTGATATAAAAAGTTTAAAAAAGTAACTTGAGTTTCTTGCCGGCTCTTCTCGAAGATGCTACTTATTCCGAACCGGTGGTAGAGTCATTAAAAAATACAATAATAATAACAATTGACGATTCAAAAGTATCTATAACAGATTTATTTGAATAAAGATTTTTTTCTTTCACTCAATTACTAAACGAAACCTAGTCATATTAGTGACAAAATAAATTAAATAATTTGACCTATAATTCTAAATAACCGAAGATCTCGCAGCTACCTTGGACAAAGAATCAGTCTGGCAATCCAAAGGGGTAACGCTGCCAGTATTTTCGGAACCTTGCCGAAAGGGACTTCTTTTAATTTTATTATTTATTTTTAAGTGTTTAGGGTGTAATATATTTTAGTTAAAGTGTTATTAATGTACTCAATTGGATTTGATAAATATTCTTTTAATAATAATATAAATAAAATGTACGTAATATTCTAAATCATGTGAAACTTATCCAGTGTTAAAAGTCAGTTTAAAATACGCAGCGCTTTCATACACTGGCCGTCCGCAGCGGACAGGCGAGGGACATTCGGAAATTAATATCGTTTCCGAACGCGTCCCGTGCGGGGCTCGATCGGTTCCCGTTACGATTTAAACCCGATTTAAACGAGACAGTGATGTCTGTGTATCGATACTTGCGGATACCGAGACACGTGCCAGCGATGTTTGCTATACCATGTTGAGTTATACCAGTATAACTACAACTAGACATTGGCTGTGTTTTTATTTCATCGCTGTAAAAATAGTAGTACTTCAAAAATAACTATTTAAAACCGTAATTTGGTGTAATGGTTGAGACGTCGGCTATTACACAGGGTTCCGGGTTCAATCCCCGGGCAGTACAAACATTTGTGTGCATGAATGTGACAGTTTGTATTGGTCTGGGTTGATTATATGTCTAATATGTATGTATATACGAAAAAAGTACATAGGTACGTTTATCCGTTGTTTAGTATCCATATTATAGGCTAATGCTTAGTTTCGGTTAGACGGCGCTGAGTAAATGTCAGTGGCCAAACATATAACCTATAAATAAGGTTATGAATCAATGCTTTAATTTACATAAACAGCGTCCTGGCATGCTTTTACCGTGCCGGGACACATGCTGAGTGAGGTCCTATTTGGCATTTTATTTGTATTCATATTTTATATTTTGTATGTTTTTTTTGCCAAATAAAGTATTTCTTTCTTTCTAATTTACGTAACACTTCGAATTCCTTTCCATTTTGAGTCAAACATTCAAACGTCATTAGATTATTTAGATCAACCCCGAGAGGGAACATTTTTGAAATGCGCCGGGTCGCATTTGAATATTTTTCCTCACTTTAGATGTCACTTTCTATTTTCCTTTTACTTGTGAAAGCTACGCTGAGAACGTTGCTTTAAGGAGATTTATTAACATTTCGAAAGTAAATGTTTACCGATTTAAAAATTGTTAAATATATAGAACATTAATAATTTGTCAGAAATACGATTATACAAGCTTATACGATATGATAAGCTTAAAAATTATGTAAATTGGTACTACATAATATATTTATTTTAAAATCTCATTATTATTTAGTTGACTGGACAAAAATCAGATTGGTGTCATTCTAGTACTAATGACATCTCATAGTATTAATAACGGACTTAATATTTTATATTTCTTATTTTTAGTCCTTCAACAAAAACTGAAACGCGACTTGATCATGAACACTAAGCTACTATCGATTCTCCAACACACTTGTAATAAACGTACAATATATTGTTTTACCTTTATTACGGTCATAATCAGCTCATTATACGTCCTCACCGAGGGACACGAGCTTACCCGTAAAGGGTGTATAGGCCGTAGTTATCCACGCTGACTGGCTGACTTTTTGCCTTTGAATCTCTTCGCAGTCGTGCGCAGGTTTCCTCATGGTGTTTTCCTTCACCGTAAGAGCGTCGGATAAACGTGCAAAGTATACTGTATTTCGAAAATATATAAGTACGTGGCGAGATTTGAACCTGCACCCTCCAGGAAGGCAACAGTCCCCACCAATGTGCTACCAACGCTCAGACGATTACGGTAATTCAGTTAAAATAATGTATAGTCAATAATTTTTGACACTTCAGCGTCGCATCCCTAGCAGTTTCAATAAAATGCTATCAGTGTGATAGTGGTGCTGTTGCATTGGATTGCAATACAAATATTCGGCTTTATTCAGTATATTTCTTGTTGAATTTTTGTTTTCCTTTGTTGTGCGATAAGTACACTTGTGTTTTCATTCTTACAGTGAATATTTACAGTCGACAAGAAGCAATAAGTGAAATCGCTGTAACTAATATTGATTTAATGTTCTGAGTTCAAAACTTTAAGGATGTCAAAGTGAAATGTTTGTGTTATATATCTGGAACGCATTGCAAGCTAAGATCAAAAAAGTGTTGTCAGCCAAATAGCCAGTGACATGTACAGTGTAATATAATATCTTATCTTCAAGATTCAGTTGGTTAAATTATAAAACATTTTAAACTCAAACTCAATATAATATGAATACTTGAAATTAAATTTTAACTCACTTTACAAATGTATTAAGTGTCGTAAACAGTATTATATTGACAGTCAGATATACTTGATTGCCTTCAGAAATAAAAGTTTTTGGAGTTTTAGAACTCAATATCGCTATTAACCAAACCAATTAAACCAAAAACCACTTAACTTGATGGAAACTAAACTATTATTTAAAATTCAGCGTCAAAAAGCTATTGTATCAATGCAATACCTACAAACTATATACACAAATAATAAGTACAATACCGTGAAATTCCGTGACGTCACTAAAATAAGGTAGAGGTTAGATCGCCAGAGGCTCCTGCATAGTTTAGCAAGTTGGACCCTCGGAGGTTGGACCACGTGAAGATAAGATTGGGTCATTTGCGACCCATTTGGTGTTGCGTTTCACCAAGGGTTTCGGTTCGATCCCCGGGCAGTACAAACATTTGTGTGCATGAACATGTATGTTTATAATAATCTGGGAGTTTCCTATGTATAATATGTATGTAATTTACAAAAAAAATGTATATGAGTATGTTTATCCGTTTATTACTCATAGGCTTCTCGCTTAACTTGGGGCTGTGTGAATGTCAGTGGATATTTATTATTATTATTATTTATTCCATGCCCCTACTTATACTTTCCTTGTACGTTTGATTCGTTATAACCAATGAATCAAAGAGTTCACCCCTTTCTCTCAAGTCCCTTTTCATAACTTCCATACCCCTTCAAGTAAACGATGTACAACTCCAAAGGAACTCGATACTTAATCGCATATATGCTACCTTTGCAAATTAAGTACACTCAAGTATTCCTTTGTGACTGATAAATTTGAATTCCCAAAGTCGTATTCAGGCAAGTCTTGCCCTCAAAACGCTATGCTCCCACTCAGTGATCCCATAATCTTATTTAGGGACCTTTCACGTGCGGCCATGTTCGAATAAATCCTGTTTCGTTGGAGGAATTTGGCGAAAATAGCGAATTTTGACTGTTCCTGGCCGAATGTAGGTCTTGAATCGGATTCTGCGCTGTGGGATAGTATAAATTCACTGATGCCATTTTCAGTCAATCTATCACTTTCTTTTTTATATAACAAAGCGTACTGAGCGGTCAGGTCGCTCACCTGATGGTAAGTGATACGCCATAATAGAGCGATTGATTGAGGCCAACAACTGATATACAGTTATTATTCTCCATCGACACCGCACTGCACCTGACACCTGAGACAACAGATTCTTGGTCACTTATACCCAATTATTTTCTAGCTAAGTGCCCTCATCCCGAAACAGAAGTGTAACACTTCTATTTCACGGACGATATCTAGCACTGCGGTGGTACCTACCTAGACGACTCAATACCGAGTCTACCACCTTGTTTTACTAGCACTGACATGTATGCATAAACATGCTAGATTATTAGCATTGAACAACACGGACTGATGTGACTAGACATGTTCTAACATATACATATTTGATTGTATGCTTAACATGTAGGTTTGCCCTATGGCCGGGTAATTAGCGGGTAATGGCCGTTAACATTAATAATTAATTATTATACCGAATTCCGACCACCTACTTGGTAACAAAATAGGTGACAAAAACAACATTATGCATGTTATTAAAGTTAGTATTAATAAAGTTGTTTTTTTCAATAAATCCATTTTACACTCCAAGTACAGGTGAATATATATTGAAAATAAAAAAGATGCTGCTTACGGTGGCCACGAAGTGAGGACGTCGTCCAAGATATTTTAAAAATTTGCTTTCATTCTGTCTGTTTTATGGTAGACTTTATAACATCATAAAACAACTGATTCTACTATACCATTATCATTTTACACCATCCACACTTAAGTTTTACCAGAATACCATATTAACAGTTGGATTGTTGTCGTAATATCAAGTTAATTAGTGCAATTGTGGTCCAACAGGTTATCGCCATCTCTTAAAACGGTATTACTTTAATGATACGTCAGCATTATTCTACCAGAAAAGGCGAAATAATATTATTCTAATACTGTTTTAAGAGACATCAAGCCCTCAATTTGCAAATCAACACTATGGTTGAGATATGAGTTAACTAGAAAGCTATGAGTTTCATGACAACGGTTTTTTAAAATAATTTGAATGAAATTCGACATACTGCAGAAAACTACCTACCTATAATATCATTTGACTTTAAATTATCGTCATTATAACACCGGTTACAAAATGTCATTGACATTCTGTAAAACTGTTTTACTACGAAGTAGACTCAAAACTGAGTCGTCTAAATAGGTACCACCGCAGTGCCAGATATCGCTACGTGAAACGAGAGTGCTATTCACTTTTGTTTTTCAGAATGAGGGCACTTTACCTTGTGAAATTACCGGGTATAAGAGACATCTGTTGTCTCGGGTGACGGGCGCAGTGCGGCATTGATGGAAAATAATTTCTGTTTATCAGTTGTTGGTCTCTTCAATGCCGCTTTGTCATGGTCAGGAGTACTAACCAATAAACCATCAGATTAGCGTCCTGATGGTCTTGTTCACTTCGTAAAAAAAATGGAATGAAATTAGTAAATTGATACTTTGCTATTTTAACAGTGGCTGAATTATATTATTATACCTACTGTAACCTATTGGCAAGCACGAAGCGTACTATTCATTGGTCGTTCATGCAAATAAGATATCAAAAACCTAATTCAATATTTTTGTCACCGAAGCAAATTGCTTAAAGCATTATTACTCGAAAACTGCAAGCTCAAATTCGCAGAACAGTTAATAAAGTACAATATTTCAGGATCGAGTCGTTTCGGGTAGCGTAGACGCCAATGTCAACTTTCTTGTTCGGAGACAAGGTTGACTTTTGGATGAGCTATACGAGGTAGTGGTGGACATCATTTGAATAATTAAAAAGCGGTTTTATCTATTTATTCAGTGAACGGGTTGCAATTGTGCCAATTCCAAGTGCGAGAGTCCTCCGCTTTGCAATGGGTACAGTTATTTTTATACGGAACTCAAGAGCTATCTTCGGTGAAGCTATGTCGTAGTAATTATTTGAGTTTTTAAATGATAAGGAGTGTTGGTCTAGTGAGTTTCTTATTTATTTATTAACCATTTATGCACACAGTGATACCATACTAAACAAATATAAGGAAAAATCCATACATCCCTGTTTTGATGGATTTTTTGCTAATTTTCCTGGTAGGAATAACTGGAATCATCTGTACCATATATCCTGATTCACATTGTTGGAACAGTCGAATTTTTCATTTCTATTTATCACTAACAGTAGGACAAACTTTCAAGCGTTTCTGTATTCTTGTAAATTCGAGATAGGATGAATAAAAAAATAGTAGTATATAAACTGAAAAAACACTTCTTCAGAAATTATTCTGTAATTTCTTCCAGCTGGCCCAAAAATAGAAATTTAGGTTTGAAAGATAGAGTTATTTTTTATATTTGTAGTCTGCTAGTAAACAAAATCTTTTCAATATATGTTTGAACTTTTTCTTTACTTTGCCTGCCTGGACTATGTGTTATTGGAATGCCTTTCACGTATCCATATATTATTTGGCACAAATACTATGTGTGCTTTGGGCAAACAATTTGCGGGCTAGTTCGCCACAGATATACGCAAATTGGGAAACATTTTAGAGATTTCCCTTTGTTAGTTAAAGTCAGGTACGTGTCTGAATAGGAAATGATATAGAAGTTTGGGTACAAAAAGAAGAATTATGTGTTTTTTTTACAATTCTGCCATAAATATATTTTTCACAAATTGAAAGGTCTAGTCTGGCACAGCAATAAGAATTGATTATTCATTTATACATATAAATGGAATTGTCTCAGTCTGTTTGTACATTGAAGTAGGTATCGATTTTTACTACATGCATATACGGAACACTCACAAAAATTACATGTTTTCTATTTTTGTCTGTCTGCCTGTACCTTTATTTTGGGTAATCTCTGAAACGGGTGGACCGTTTTGGACAGTACTTTCATTGGAAGGCAGCTGATGTTACAAGGACACTTTTAATATTTAGGCTACTTTATTTCAGAAAAATCTTTAAATTATAGGAAAATTAAGAAATTATGTACCACGGTTGTTCCTCACTACGTGCGAGTGGCGTGACTAACGAAGTGATTTTAATAATTATGTCAGCTAATTAACAACTTGGATAAAACGCATTAGCTACATTTTACTGCGGGAAAATATATTATACAGCGAGTAACACCACGGGGAACAGCTACTTATGAGACACACAGATATAAATAGTATCTCCAAATAAATGACTGACCCGAAACTAGGGCACACAATCATAAGTACGAAAATAAAGCCTTTCCTAGAGATCAACAAGCGTACGGCCTACGTCATGTGTTCCCTGGGGAAATCTCCTTGTCTCAAGCGCTCACGCGTGAGATATGAACTTAAGGCGTGGAGTTATGCTCCTTCATCCAGATTAGATTATCTGGTACCGTACATATGTATGAGAGCGCCGGTGGCTCATTGGTCACTGTTGCCATTAGAAAAGCGCAGGTTCAAATCTCGACACGTACCAATGTCATTACGAATTTTCGAAATTATATGTACGTTTATGCGATGCTCTTACGGTGAAGGAAAACACTGTGAAGAAACTACGCTCGCCTGCGATAAGATCCAAGGTTGTGCGTGAAGTCGGCCAATGTGCACTGGGTACGCATGATCGACTAAGGCCTACCTTTACGGGTCGGGACGTAAAATGAGCTGTTAATGATGTATTTTGTAATGATATATTGGAAAATGTTATGAGTGTAATCAAACTATACGAATTGCCGCCAAGGCACCTCCGAAAGGAACCAAAAATACTTGAGCGCAATGGTTATCCTTCGTGATTGTATCTTACGTCTCCTCTGAAAGAAAGATAGATTTGAGATGCATTTTTGGATTGTTACCGATCTTTGCGTATTTGTAGTAGGTAGTATTTATAAAATAACTTTTAAAATCTCTGGATTATGGTTTTTGATCATTATCCGAAAGGTACTTAGAAATACGAACTACACCTAACAATTGATTCCTTAGAGGAGAATTCATTAAAAATTTCTTGATGATGAAGATTACGTACATAATAGTATTTTAACATTAAAAGTTTTGTACTTTTAATATCAATTAATTTTTCATTTTATTACCAGACATCTAGGTTTTGTAAAAAACCCTCATAATACAATTTAGTTTTTTGTTAATAGATTTTCATTTCCATTGTATTACTAATTACTGTTAAACTTGTCTAAATTACAACTGATTTGAATTTCAAGACTGAAACACAAACAAACATTCAAATTAATTATAAACTATGCTAATTTAAACATTTCAATCGTGAAAGCTTTTTGCAATTATAAATCAACATGTTGTCTAACTTTGCTTTGTTAAAAATGTGCATACTTTTTACTCTAAAACTTTTTTTTTTTTTTATATTAAGTAATGAGGTTTTTATTTTAATATGCTTGTATTCAATCGTTACCATTTTAATTAACTTAATTTGAATACGAACTTTGTTACACACATTTGTTTTCTATATTTATTTATGTGTATTACATAAATATTATCTTACCCCAAACTAACCTAATAATATATAGATAATTTAGATTATATTCCTATTTATTTATTTATTTTCTTTATAAGGATTGCCAACGTTTATGGACAATCACACTTTAAAAAGTAAAAAAACACACACCAGTACAATTACTATTGCCATAAACAATTAGAGGCAAACACAACATGCACAATAAGAGTATAACAAGAAAACAGAGTATTAATGTTACAAAGTAAAGCAAAACAATAACAATCAATACATAATTTTCCTACTTAATATTAAAATAAAATAAATTAAAACGTATTTATCACAAATATGTAGATAAATATATCTATGCACTAAAATACGGGTGGTCACTCCATGCATTTTTTATTAAACTACACAGCCTGGCAGGTGAGTCGTGATGAATATCGACAATGTCACTATATTCATTGAGTAATCTACAAAGCCTAGCAATCGGGAATTAGAACCGAAAACAGTTTTTCTTAATGGAGCTTTAAGGGGGTTATAGCGTGACGTGGATGTCTTACCGGCACACGGAATTCAAATCTATGTAAGAGTGGTGGACAATTATTGCAGAATATTGGACAGAATGAATATAAAGTTACAAATTCATGCCTTTGTATATTTTATTGATTATATTGTCAAAATACAACTTTATTAAAAACAATCCGTATCAAGTTCAGGTGTTAGCTAAATGCTCGAGAGAGTGGAGTCATTTTATTTTTCTCTTCAATTTCTTTTATCACCATCATCATACTTTGACGACCTACTGCAGGGCACAGGCACCGTATAGCTATGGGGAGATTGGGCCATAACCCACCACGAGGGCCCAATGCGGATTGTTAACCGCCCTAAGAAAGCAGCCTAGACCGAGGGCTTAACGTGCTCTTCCGAACCACGGAATTATTTCTTTTCGGACCATCAGTTTATTAAGCCTGACACTTTACTCGTCCAATCCACGATATAAAATTCCGTGTCAAAGATTAATTCAGTCTTCGGGAAGTTTCGTTTAACCGGGTAATAAAACACCACGAACGACGGCTTAAGGACACACAGACCGACATCAAACTATAAGATATGCATCTGGCTCGCAGCACAAGTTGCATAAATACATATGCATGCGTCTAATTCTATTAAACGTCGAAGCTTGTCCTATGCAGAAGTTCTATAATAGCAACCCGTAGATATAATCTTAGTTTGATAATCTTGCGGTGAATATTGTTCTGTTTATTACATATAGTTCTTAACTATTTAATAATACTTCATATTTTAGAAAACAACTTTAGAATTATTAAAAAGATACTTATATGCCTACTAAAACAATGAATCTAAAGTTAAAACCTTAAAAATATACTAAAATGAGTCCTTCTAGATAAGGTTCCGATAATACCTAACTTAATCGTTTGGCGGCTTAAACATATACTTAAAAATTAGTATGAGGAGCGCGCTGTGAGCCACGTCATTATTAACCTTTAATTTTTAAAAATTGTTTTATTTAACAGTCAGTCGCGATTCCTTATTCGCGTTATTACCATATATTTATATATATATATATATATATATTATATATATATATATATATATATATGGTAATAACATATTACAACTTCTCTGTCATGAGTATTTTGTTTCATTTTATGTATTTAATTATTCTTTATGCACCATAAAAAACAGCACAAAGGCGAACTTAATGCCTAGCAGCATTCTCTTCCAGTTTACGTAGTTTTATACCATCATTTAAATTCAATGACGTTAAAAATAAGTTTACATTTTATAAGTCTGATCTTCGATGCCTGCTTTATAGGCTTCTCACTAGTGTCATGACAAAACATTCTGCTGCAACCCTATAAGAGTTAAATAAAACATGCCTTGTAAGAGATACTTTTATCATTTATGAGACAGCCAACATCCTTACCTCGCCTACGCAACAAGGTATTACATATTCCATCTGAAATTTCTTCAATATATCTCCTTGACAGATGCGATTACTCAAGAAACCAACAACAAAACTAATTTTGATCTTTTGTGACGTGTTGAAATGTTAAACATGTTGGTCCGGTTATGGCATTATTTTGTATTTGCTCGTCGCAAAAGCTCTTTTTCATTTTTATTGTTTGTATACTTAGACAAACAGTATTATTAATCCAGAAATGCCTTAAATGACAAATCCCCCAAATTAATTTTATATCATTTCAGTCATACCTAACTCTTTCAACTTAGTTTAATACAGATGGGCATTATCTATCAATAAATAATGTTACTCAATCTATGTGTAAGAACAAAGGAATTGGAAAAATTGTGCAAATCAATTCCTCTAAGGCGGCAAGCATTTTTCGAAGGCCTTGTTGTAAATGAAAACGTCTGTGATTTGCATACTGCCTGATAATTAAATTGCATCGCATGTTTTTAATTACACACATCTCTTCTCAAATAAATTTTATTTAAAAATAATTCAGATTTTATAAAATAAAATGATCTATAATCAATTAATGATACATGAAGCGTAACCAAATATTCAATATTGTATATTACGATTATTAAATGAAATACAAGCAATTGTTTTTTAAAACTTCATAACAGATAACAGACTTGTGCGTGACACGGCAGAAGAGTGATAGGTATAAATCGCCTATGAAAAAAATTGTATAATGAAATATATGCATTTCTAAATCTGTATACACGTGTACCTATTTATTTAGGTATTCCTAAAGTATTCCTTATATAGAAACAATTGAATAAACATTTCATTTAATTCGGTCAGGCCTAGCTTTGGCGATATCCCCGAATCCCTTATCGAAACCGCAGAGGCTTTAGATATTTTAGGTTACTGACATTGACTATTGTCCCGAAGGAATCGAGACAAGGCAGTTATTTAAATGTAAATATAAACGAAGTTTGCGCCACATTTGCTGCAATGATAGAGACGTCTGAAATTCCACCAAGTGTTTCGGGTTCAATTTTTAGTAATAAAAATGTTGTCTGTAATTATTTTTTAAACTATTTGTATATAAAAGCTATATTTGTATTTTTTATACTTGTATATGGAATTTGTTTGGTACTACTTTTTGAGTTGTCTTGGATAATTTGAATTTTATACTAGTCGAAACTTGTTCTAAGTATTTTTAATTTGCCTGAAATATGTACTTTTTTCCCTTTAAAATTTTATAAATTAATGTGTTGGTTTGGTAAACAACTAATATTGTATAATATTAATGAACCTATCCATATGCATACAGAAATTATTACAGTGAAATCTAATGTATCAGATATAACATTATTATGCAAAAACGTTGTTCATCATTGTCTCATCATCAACGTCCCACTGCATGAATCAGGTGTTCCCACACAACATAGGTATGTAGTATTAAATACATAATTATATATATATATATATATATATATATATTTAATCTAATATCCTAAGATTGTAGCCGGGACTGATTGCTTTAAACGCCCTCAGAAGCACGTAATCATCTTTTGCGGAGAAGAAGGTGATCCAGCCTAAAATATCGTTATCAAACTAAATAAAATAAAAAACCTTTTTTAAGCAAATATTATCACGACAGAAAAAGAAAAAATATTATATAATTTAAAAAAATAAGTGTACGGTTTACGTACATCGAGTAATCGGAGAAACGGCTGCCATGCGCCGCGGGGCCGGCGTCAGCATTTTATAATTGTTCATTACGTGATTTAATATCGTTAGGTTAGTTTATACTCGGGCTTCGTTACCAGAAGTTGCTACCAAGCACACGACCGATCACCATAAATCGCGCGTGCTCCTACCATTCATTCATTACCATTTTACCATTCTAGTGTATTAGTTATTTGACAATATAGTTATATCTTTCTTACCAGTGACTTTAATTTATATTACCAATTATCTCCAGATGTTAGAACCTAACACATCTTAGTGGTCCTTCGATTCGTGTAAGAACTTTCCGCGAGTGTAAAGTGACTCAAACCATAGTGATTAACTCTAAGCTCAAGGAGTGTTCTGTGAAAACCAGTACCATTGGATTTACCAGTCACCTTACCAAAACTAGTAACCAGCTGTAGTGGGTCAGATAGACTCGCTACTTTTACCAGATACCAGCGAGCCGTGGGTTACACAGGCTCTTTCACCGCGCATAAGCGGCGCACCAAAAACCAGTAAGATCTTTCCAATTTTTTCTTATATTTTTTTTATTGCTACCATGGAGGCTTTGTTTGAAAACCAGAACCAAATTATGAGGGGCATGGACCAACTTCTGTCCAATTTTAAGAAGGATGGTCATGACCGCAAAACACCAGACATGATTAGGAGAAGGGTGGAGACTTTAGACAATTATTGGCAGGAGTTTCACGCCAACCACGTGAAACTGTGTACGTATGGGGACCAAAATTATGCGTACTTTACTGATAATGATTATGAAAGAACCAGGGAATTTTATAACAATGCTAGGCAAACTATTGCAAACTATTCTAAAGATACCAGCAGACCATCAACACCAGTTATTAAACCAGGAACACTGTTTCACCAACAACCTCAGGCAAATCAGCCGGCTGCTCCAGCCGCACCGCCTCGGAAGACCGACGGCACCAACAGTAAATTGGAGGAGATGCTGAGAAAACAAACCAGCAACTTCAAGGCATTTTCTCGTACTGTATCCAATATCAGTATTTCTTCGCTTACCGAGAAATGGGAATACGAAGATGTACTTAGAACATTACAGTCTCGTTGGGCTGTAATTGATTCGCTGCACTGGGAGATTGACAGCGAAATAGATGATCAAAACCAGTGGTATGAAGAGGAGTATTCACGTCACGAAGATACTTTCAACCAAGTGAAGAAAGCAATCAATACCAAAATGTGTTCAGCTTCACATCGTGACAAGGATGATACCCCACATGGACATACCAGTCTTTAATGGGAACTATCAGCAGTGGACGGCCTTCAAAGATTTATTTCAAGAAGCCATACACAATAACCATTCTCTCTCTAGTGCCCAGAAGCTTCAGTTTCTTAAAAGTAAGGTCAGGGGAGAGCCCGAAAAGTTGATTCAGCACCTGAGTATTAGCTCAGATAATTACCAAGCTGCCTGGGAAATCTTAAACCACCGGTATAATAACATCAAATCAATATTCACATCCCATATCAACACTCTGTTAAATATACCAGTCATGCAAAACCAGTCGGCATCTCATATCAAGAGGCTGCATGACACTACCAATGAATGTCTTCACGCCATTGAAAAATTAGGGGTCGACGTTTCTACCTGGGGTCCACTTTTGGTGCATCTTTTAGCCATAAAGCTGGACGTCGATTCTCATAATGACTACATAGAGTCACTTCAAAAACCACGTGAGCTACCAAGAATAGAAGACTTTTTAAACTTTTTAGAGATCAAATTTACATCATTAGAAGCTTACAAGCGAAAACCAGAAGTCACTAAATTTTCCCACCAGGAAGATAACCGCTTTAAAAAACCAAGTTATCAACAGGCGACCAATAATTATTCAAATAAACCATCTTTTAAACAATCACAATTCAAATCTTTTCACGTGGAAACCCATAAGTGCCTCTTTTGTAACAAGAACCATCCACTTTATTATTGCAAAGCTTTCCGTGAATCTAGGTCAGACGTTAAGCGGAAAACAATTGCAAAATACCATTTGTGCAAAAATTGTCTTTTGAACCACCAAGGCAAAGAATGCTTATCCCACAAAACATGCCGGGACTGCAGCGGTAAACATAACACGCTGTTACACGATGCCTTTTCGTCACCGAACGAGATACCTACCAACGTTACTAATATTGAAAACTCACAACGAAAATGCAATGTTTCTCAGGAAAATATAGCCGAAATTCTTTTAGCCACTGCCTATGTTAATGTTTTAACCGCAGATGGAAGCTACCAAAAAATGAGAGCACTGATTGACCAGGGGTCCCAGACTTCGCTGATAACTGAGAATGCGGCTCAGTTATTACAGCTTAAGCGACAGCATTGTAAGGGTGTCATAACCGGGGTTGGGGCCAAAGAGAACAACTGCAAAGGAGTCATCAATATGACGTTCTCATCTCTTCATAGCGACTTTACCATGACAACGGATGTCTTTATTATGAACACATTAATAAACAAATTACCAAACCAATCGTTCACAAAACCATCTTGGCCATATCTAAATTCAATCCAATTAGCTGATTCCGAGTTCAATATCAGTCGGCCCGTGGACATGCTGCTGGGGGCTGATGTGTACTCGTCCATTATCATGAGTGGAATCATCAAACTAGATTCACATCATCCAGTTGCGCAAGAAACCCAACTGGGTTGGATTTTATGCGGCAACGTTAAGACGTACCAGTGTAACGTTGTCATAAACGATACTCAAGATCTTCAAAGGTTTTGGGAGATCGAGGATATAATACCAGATACGAATATTACTTCCGCTGAAGACCAATGCGTGAAGTTTTACACATCAACGACCAAGAGAAACCAAGACGGAAGATATGTTGTCAGACTTCCTTTCAAAGCTAATTTAGAAGAAAATTTGGGATCTTCTAAACCAATGGCCATCGCGCAATTTCACCAATTGGAAAGAAAATTTAATAAAAATCAAACATTAGCCGATAATTACAAATTATTTATAAAGGAATATCGTAACCTCGGTCACATGATTCCGGTCCCACGGGTGTTTGCCGGTAACACGACGCCGGGTTACTTTATGCCACACCACGGAGTTTTGCGTCCCGACTCTACTACTACTACACTTAGAGTTGTTTTTAACGGGTCCGCCAAAACCAACAGCGGGCACAGTTTAAACGATTTAATTGGAGACAATACCAATATGCTTTTACTGCCGACATTGAAAAGATGTTTCGCCAGATCAGGGTTCATAACGAAGACCAGAAATACCAGAAAATCGTTTGGAGAGATACTCCGCAAGATGCACTCAAGGATTACCAACTTACTACTGTAACCTATGGCCATAAAGCAGCGCCGTTTTTGTCAATGATGACTTTAAAACAGCTAGCTCAAGATGAGAACCAAATTACCAAAACAGCAGGGCGCCCAAGGTCATTGACGAATCGTTTTATATGGACGATTTGTTAAGTGGGAGCCATACTTTACCAGACGCAAAGCAGCTGCAGTCTGATTTAATACAACTGTTAAAATCAGGCGGTTTCAACTTAAGGAAATGGCGCTCTAATGCACCAGAGTTGATACAAAACCAACACAACCGACCAGAAAAACTTCGATTTCAAACAGCCATCATCTACCAAAACTTTAGGCTTAGGTTGGAATCCTGAGCGTGATGTATTTACGTTTAGTTTCACCATACTAACAACCATAATCATCCCACAAAACGTTCTTTACTATCGGATATATCAAAGGTGTTTGATCCATTAGGGTGGTTATCACCTATTACAACCAAATTAAAACTATTATTTAAAATGTTTGGCAATTAAGATTGGATGGGATGAGGAGCTACCAGAAGACATCTGCGCTGAGTGGCTAAGGTAACAACCGATATTAACCATATTGACCAGTTGCGATTACCAAGGTGGCTTGGCACTCAAGAGACAGATGTAATAACCCTGTATGGGTTTTGCGATGCGTCGACCAAGGCGTACGCGGCAGTTATTTATTGCAAGGTAAACCATGACGACGTATCGTTGACCAAGCTAGTGGCCGGGAAGGCCAGGCTGGTGCCTGCTAGCAAGACCATCAGCTTACCACGACTCGAGCTGTGCGCAGCAGTTCTTTATCCAAACTCATGGCAAAGGTCAAGGATAGCTTACCAAACTACAAGATACAGCTGTATGGTTGGACGGATTCCATGGTTGTCTTAGGATGGCTTCATGGAGATCCAAACCGCTGGAAACCTTTTGTGGCGAACCGAGTGAGTCAGATCACGGAGGAAATTCCGAGCAGCTGTTGGCAGTACGTCAAATCTGAAGAAAACCCGCGGATTGTGCGAGCCGTGGCATTAGTGCAGACAATTGAACCAACACCAACTATGGTGGCATGGACCAAAATGGCTACCATCATTTAAAACCAAGATCGGAAAACCCAATTTACAACCAATTTAGAAATTAAAAATAGTAAACAAACAATTTTGTTACCAAACCAGTTGATAACATTGTGCAACAAATAATAAATAAATATAGTACATTCACTCGTGCCGTCCGCGTCTTAGCTTGGATTTTGCGCGGTCCCCTGTACCAGTTGGATAATGACCAATCCCTGTGTGTCAAAGGTCAAACCACTCAGAATTGCAAAACCAATTTAGAACGTGTAAACAGTCGTGACACAATTACAGAGAATAAATACCTTTCTGTTCACCTGTTCGGTCAGTCCATACGTATAATATGCGTAATATGATAGCGGCTGAACGACTCAGCAACGCCGGTGTTATCACTTTAGACGAAGACTGCGTCATCAAGGGCGACTCATACACCATAGTGTCGCATAAACAATTTAGCAACCGCCTTGACATTCATTCGAAGGTCATCATGCACATCATACCACCCATAAATAATATAATAAATGTGTCCATGCCCAATACCACACTGGAATCAGACCCCAGTGGATTTGAGAAAGATCTTAGGAATATCGGAAACCAGATAAACCACCTGAAGGAGCAGCAAGCTGACATTAGCCAGATATCTTACCACGACGTACACCACTACACAGCCATTTACGTGTGTATCGGGACAGCAGTGTTAGGAGCCATCGCTTGGGGCTGGGGCCGGGCGCGCCGGCGCCGCGCGGAGCGACGTGCCGCGCGCAGCGACGTCGGCGCCACGTACAGTGCTAGTGTTCAGTGTGTTAGCGTAAATGAAGCCTATCGCGAGTGTTAGTGCTAGTGCAAGTGAAAGGCCAATAGTGTTAGTGAACTCGAAAAAGGTGCGCGAGTTGACAAGCAACGTTGCCAAGTCCACGTTACCACTTTTCAAATATTTAGTATAAACCAATGCCCTATCATCTTGTTACGCACCAAAACTATTGTTGATCACCTTATATTGCATCTCAATTTCACCAGCACAACTACCATTATTTCATCTCTTGTTGGCCCGGGAGCATGTACGTTTACGTACATCGAGTAATCGGAGAAACGGCTGCCATGCGCCGCGGGCCGGCGTCAGCATTTTATAATTGTTTCATTACGCGATTTAATATCGTTAGGTTAGTTTATACTCGGCTTCGTTACCAGAAGTTGCTACCAAGCACACGACCGATCACCATAAATCGCGCGTGCTCCTACCATTCATTCATTACCATTTTACCATTCTAGTGTATTAGTTAATTGACAATATAGTTATATCTTTCTTACCAGTGACTTTAATTTATATTACCAATTATCTCCAGATGTTAGAACCTAACAATAAGTATTTCGATTTCTATGCTTATTCTATGTTAGAAATATATTTAGGTTTGGTTTTAGTAAAAACTGATAAATCGCACAAAGTGATCAAATATAAATTAAGTTATAACACATTTACTTCTACTATAAGAACAATCATAACAACAGTAACATCTGAGCGACGTCCATGTCAGATGATCTTAGTCAAACTGTGTTCCACAAACGATAAATACCACAGGCTATTTATTCAAGTGGGTAAATATAAGAGCCTTGCGTAACGCCATTACGGATGCGCAAGCAGATATGCTTTGTATGCTTGATTTGTGTTTGCTACTTAAGTTACTGGTTATATACAGAGTTTGAACAGATTTTGTCTCAGGAAAACTGTTCAATATATAATTTTAGTTCTTGTGCCTTTTGCATAATATACCATAGCAGGTATATTTATTACTTTTATGATTAAGGTTTTAAAAACACATTGGTTTTGAATCTATTGTGTATGAAAGACGTTCAATTTATGGTGGGAATATAAGTAGGTATCACTGCCTGACGAAAAGCTATAGTGTTTTGTGAATAAAGATGAGACAGGTGAAGTGCAAGTTGAATATGAGGGTGGTCCGTGGCTCCATGGACACTTCTCTCACTCCCAACAGAGTGGAGGTGGATCCGCGCATATAATATATGGATAGCGTCGACGGGCTGGTTGGATGGATGCGCCCTGCGCTCTCCCACAACCCGTCACACGACAAGCACGACTGCTATGAGGAGTTTAGTCGGTAGGAGTCCAACATAAGTACCCCTTTAAAGGGTACTATCCAATGCAGGATTCTCCTCTCAAAAAAAAAGACGAAGTGCAAGTTACAAATTAATAGTGTTAGTGGTAAAAGTTAGCCTCAAAGACATCGTTTTAATTGATTATATTGCTGAAATTGATTTTTTGAAATGAATTAATAATAACGTATAAATAAGGTCATCAAGGGTCACTGGATCAATAAAACAAACTTTATTACACAAATGTGCTAAACAAATTTTGATTTTCAAAAATGTGCCCTGTATATACAAATATAAAACAGATTTTATATTATCCTGCGACAACTTACGATTGGCTCTATATTTATATATATTTGCAAAATCATCAACATTTATTTGCTACTAAAAAATATTCCACATAAATTTAAGAGCTAACCTATAGTAGGCTTAACTTTTCTTCATGAACGCCGGCAGTAGAACTTCTGGCCCATAAACCTGGCGATTGTTCTTTTACACCCAAATAATTATAACCCTGTACTCGATTTTCGAAACACTCAAGGAAATGAAACCTATTTTCAGAAATGTATTCTACTTCAAATTACTTTTTCCATGGCTTAGTGTTTCAATTAAATGGAATATTTAAAAAGCTCCTGCCTGAATAAATGCATTTATGTCGAGAAATTCGCTGAAGTTTTTTCAACGAAATTAAAATAATATACTTCAGTGTTCACATGGGGTGCTTAGATCTCTTCACAACCCGAGAAATCAGATGTTATCTGAACTATTCACGAATAATTGTAGGCCATAGATATTTTCCATGTCCCATATTTTAAAGTCGCGTGCCAACCTTATGAAGTGCGGTCCACCGACCTTGGAAATATTACATAACATCGGTCTGGTGGTTTGCCAACTGATTACCTTCCTTTGACATAACATGAAACTGTTTCAGCTAAGATCATATACGTTAAATGTCCGATAATGAAGTTATGTATAATAAGTATGTATGGTAGTATTATATGGATAAGGTCTCTGGTGTATTTAACCCTTTAAACGCCAGGTATCCAGACTCAAGAGTCGTGTCTGGAGCCTTAGAGCGTCATTGGCAGTCAAAGGGTTAATGCTTAGGTAAGGTTTGTCATCCCTTCTGTTATACAGAAACAATAGAAAAATATTGTTTACGCAAGTGGTTATGTTAGAATACCTTTTTATTTTATTTTTTATTTAATAAATAAATATAAATATTTACGCTGCCAATTACACAGCTGAAGCTATTAGTATGAGTACTAAACAATGGATAAACAGTCTTTTGTGTCTAACTTTTTGTACATATACACATATATTAGAGCATCGGTGGCTCAATGATGTGGACTGTTGCCTTTCTATCGAGAAGGCGCAGGTTCTCGCCACTTACCAATGTATATTCGTATTTTCGTAATTATGCATTAACTGCGCACGCCTGCGAAGAGATTCAAAGGTTGTGCGTGAAGTCGGCCAATCCGCCCTGGGCCGCGTTAGGCCCGTGCCCCTCGGTGGAGACGTTTAATGAGATGATGATGATACTTAATATACATATAGAAACACCCAGACAAAATAATAACTAGGTGAACGTGAAAACCATTCTCCTTCAACCTTCCACCTTCACTCTCAAATCCGAAAGAACAACAAATGCATTGCCAACTTGTAAAAAGGGAGCGGGAATATGAAAATTAGGAAATGCTTCCTTAATTTTCCTGTTCCTATAATTTGTTGTTAATTTTGGATCTTCGATACTTTACGAATCAAAACGGCGAGCGTTGTTTTGGGAGTATTTTTTTATAATATTTAAAGGTCTAACGTGTACGTTAACACTTTTTATTAATATTTTTTCTTCTTTATTTCTTGGCTTTTTTCCCGTAAAGCCGCAGTGGATTCGTTTTCAGTAGCTCTCCAAGCATGAATTAGCATCCACTATACTATATAGCTATAAGTCTAGAAATCAAATAACCATAAGTTTGTAATTCTTCATCCTCTATATAGTACTAAAATATAACTCTCATGGTAGAAGGTAAATTAAGATACCTACGCAGTAACCTTATACAGTCTCCTTCATTTAAGGTTAGGTCAGGTAAGGTTACAATAATGGTAGTTCTGAAACCTGAATATTCATTAATTTGGAATTCATTACGTCACTTTGTTATTGCCAAACTGACGGGTAACTTTATTTTGTTTGTTTTCACCGTGTGGATTAGGTTACTAAAGGACCTAAATAACCGTCTTAGTCTGGTCTTTTCCTTATCATTTTGAAGGTCGGCAACACTAAACTTCTTCAAAGTTGCGATGCAATGTCACTGGTTTGCCTACAAAAATATATTTTTTATTGTTTCCTTGAGAGCAGAAGTAAATAAATATCCACTGACATCCATACATCGCCATCTTGCTCAAAATGGTGCAGTTTAAGGACAGTGTACATTCTTTTATACGCTTATTAATTCGCTTGGTAGGTGGGTTAGGCTTAATTGCATGTATTTAGATGACCCATTTGATGTAATGCCTATGGTATGGGCACTAAACAACTGATAAACATACTTATATACTTTTTTTGTAAATGCATTCATATAATACAAAGAATACCCACAGACCAATACTAAACGGACATGCACACAAATGTTTGTCATACCCGGCAATTGAACCCATAACCCTTGGTGTAATAACCGAGCGGCAAGTACTCAACCAATTGCACCACATGGGTTGTCGAAATGAAAATGAAACTGAAGAGGTGATGATGATTGTATTCTAATCTGTCGTCATCACACAGCTAATTTACTCCCTAAGCCGCCTTTACGGCACCCGAGAGCCAAAATGGATGACACATCATCATCAGCTCATTAAACGTCCTACCCAGAGGCACGAGCCTACCCGTAAAGTTTGTGCATGCCTTAGTCGTCCACACGGGCCCAGTGCGGATCCAACTTCTCGTACAACCTTTGAATTTCTTCACAGGCGTGCGCAGGTTTCCTGTTTCCTTCATCGTAAGAACGTTGGATAACGTACATATAATTTGGGAAATTCGAAAATACATTGGTACGTGGCGGGATTCAAACCAGCTCCTTACAAATCGGAAGGCCACCAATAAGCCACCATTGCTATATTTATTTATTGAATTTCAAATCGATAACAAAAAAACATTCAAATTTCATAGAGATAACCTTCGTTTCTTAGGACATTAGTCAGTCAAGCACCAGATAAAAGGTAATACGAGCTCCTCAGACTTGCTTAATGGAATAGAAAATTTTCCCTTGAATTACTCTTATAGACACGATATTATCTTTTCACTACTTGCTTATAAAACTGAAAAAGTTAAGGGTTTATTGCTGAGAAAACTCGTTTATATAAGCTTACTGACGTAATTGCTTCTCGAATGTTCAAGAGAATATTATACTTTCCACGATATAAATATAGGGGTTATCCAGAAATTAGGGAGTATAATGTTAAAGCATATTTAATAATGAATCAAAAGCTTAAATTATTTTAGTATATATGAGATATTTGCTAAACTCAATTCATTAATATTTTCAAAAATCAATTGGCGTCAAAATTGTTTCAGGACAATAATTAATGTTTTAATTTAGCTACGATGTAAATTTTTAATAATCTTGGATTACATATTATTTAGGTATCCTTAAGACTCGTTCAGGCATTTATGTTAAGCACAATTATTTTCACTTTATCTCTAGATTATTTTTGGAGAATGATAAAAAAATAAAAATGAAAGTAACGATATATATTTAACCGAAACCAAATAGTGCCTTATCAATAAATCATATTACGATATTAATGAATATTTTACTGATAATCATAAAATAAATGTATTGGCTATTAAGAATAAATGCAACTATATAAAATTTAATAAAATTACTAATTTAAAATGTTATGTTTCCTTTCTCCTAGTCCTTATATTGCGTGCCCAACAGGGTCCATAACACTGGTTTCACTTTTATGTAACATCTTATGAACATTATGGTTTGGCAATAAATGATTGAGTATTGAGTATTGAAAATGATTTTTATATTTTAATATCCTCCGTGATTTGATTAGAACACAACAAATCAGAGTTTCATGAAACGCCTGATACAATATCACAACATCCAAATGTCGCATGGTATCGCAACCACTCCGCTGTCATTTGCGAGTCAGTTTTGGAAGCGACCCAACATTCGGTCCATAGATTTTGACGGTCCAATACGGCTTGCCAGCGAGCTGTATAAGCTACAAAGTTAATCGTGGGTGACGCATTTCTTTATTCCATTGGTCGCGAAAATTTGGCGCTTTTCCTTTGCGATAATTGTTAGTTTCTTTGGACAGCTGTTTTCGTTAATTTGTGACCCAAATTGCACATTTTGGCAATAGTCACGGGATCAAAGTACGCATTTATAGACTAGATTTTAGCCTAGTTAAATGTTGTTCTATTTAAGTTAGGTTTTCCAATTAGTGTACGATCTTTAATTTTGTTGAAACACACGTAGTACTTAAAGTGATTTTATCCACAAAAATATTATGTTTTAAAAACGTATGAAGAATTAGGGATTCTATTTTCAGACATTATTATCAAAGGGCTAAACAAAAAATAAGTAACAATTTGAAGGGTGAAGAAACTATAATGGTTATCAGTTGCGAACCCATACATATTACTTCGACAATACAAGGATGTTTCGCTTTCAAAGCTTACATGTACCTACGCACTCCAAATTGATTTCCTCCGAAGATTGATGTGCAGAGTGCGCGAAAATTCTTACCCAACGTCAATAAAAGTGAATAAAAGTCTCACCCCTACGCACATGGAACAAAATACGTAATATGTTTACCTATTCATAGTAGCCTACAACCATTACAGATCCCGTCAATATTTAACGTACTGGGTGGTTTGAAGAAATCTTTTCATGTAATCATATATAAAAAATCGCAGATCTCGTATTTTTTATGTCTTTCTGGTACATTTGAAAATGCATTTAGTGCAAACTATAATGAAAACAACTCTTTACCCAAGAGTGTTGTTTTTTCCATTAGTGGACTACGCCCTCATTTGTTAAGACAGTGGCGTGCACAGAGATTATGAGTAGGGTATGCAAAGTGAGTAAAACTAATCGCAAAAACATAAATAATTTACAGTTTTGGCAAATTGAGTGCTGCTGTTGACAGCAGATTGTCTATGGTTTCAAATCTGTACAAAAATGACTGTATGGGCGAATAAGTGGGAATCATTTAATATGTTGGCGATTTTCCGGATTGTCTTGTCGCTCAGGATATGCACAGCTTATTTGCATATATTATGGGGGGCACGCCACTGTGTTAAGATGATACTTATGATGCTCAGCTGTTTTTCGCATTTTACGTTTATATTTTATTTAACGTTTATGAAGACGAAGTGTAGTAATACTTAATAAGTATAGTATGTTTTAACATACTATACTTTCATGTTACAAAAATATATCAAATTATTATGTTTATAAGTTAATATCTAGCCTTTTTTACCAACCAACCTAAAGCATGTCATTGCATTGTAAAAGGCTGCCGCATAGCTAACTATGTATAATAAAAATATAATAAAAAAATAATAACTTATGATAATAACGCAGATTGAGTCGAACACCACCACACAGCAAACACTAATATAGAAACATAGGTTTTAATAAATAATTAGTCTTTGCCACACATGACCAATATGTATTTTTTTTGCACACGTGTTATATTATGACTTACATTAACATTGTCAGGTGAATACTTAGCGGTAAAAACAAAAGCAACTCTATTGTTTTCGGGAAGCTAAACATTTTTCCCAAATTATTCTTCTTCGCATATTATTTTCATTATATTATTAGCTTCGCAGCGGTACACGCTACATCCAACTCTTCGATATCCGCGGGTTGGACGTACCGATGTACGCAACGCTTCGTGAATTTATTGCCGGATCCCAAATCCGAACGGCGGTCAACAGAGTGATCAATGGTATTATGTAGATTCACGGATGCTGTGTGTCTTGTCTGTATGTTGTTTATTCTGAACAGCCCTTAGGGCGCAATAAAGGCACAATGGAACTTGGGCTCGGCTACATATCTATACAAGTATACATATAAAAAGGCAGCCATTTCCTAAAACTTGCAGACTCGATACTGAGTCGTCTAGGAAGGTACCACTGCAGTGCCAGATATCGTCCTGAGAAACAGAAGTATTATGCACTTTTGTGTTTCGGGATGGGGTACTGTATCTAGTGAAATTACCAGGTATAAGTGACCTAGCATATGTTGTCTCTAGTGGCGAGCGCAGTGCGGCATTGATGGACAATGATAACTCTCTATCAGTTCTTGGTCCCCGTCAATGACGCTCTATCATGGGTAGGGCGTATCAACTACGATCAGGTGACACTCATCTAGGTGACTGGTCCTTGACGTCTTACACTACTGGACGGTATTGGGCCATCGCGGCGGGTTTACTAGGTGGATACTGAATATTCTTAATATAAGTTTTTACCCAATAATTTCTGAAACCACAGTGCCCTCTTCCAAAAAAAGCTCAAACGTCCGCTACACACTCATTACGCGGAAAAGTACTAAATGCCTTTGGATTAATATATACTTAGATAAACATAAATTGGCTTAAGTTACCAACACAGCTTGACAGATCAGCAAGTTGAAGTGGCAATGAGCTGGTAACGTAGGTTGCAGAATACACATTGGTACGAGGCGGGATTTAAACTTGCAACCTCCGGATCGGAAGGCAATCCACATCAATGGGCCACCGACGATAAAATTGTACATTACTCGTATTAAAAATAATCATCCTTATTCAACGCCTTTGGAATTTTAACAACAGAGATTACAAGCTATGTTTATACAGTTGTTCCAAGGAGTTTCGCGCTAAAGAAACACCTGTCTAGTCTTATCGAGTTGATATTACGTAGTGTACGAGCTTATTTCTGAGAAATGGAGGATTTTCCGGAGTGAATAAATAGGTTTCTGCGATCTGTACTAAGATAGTTGGTACATGGATATGATATCTGAAAAGGTTTTTGTTTTTGACTTATTCTAACAAAACTTATTAATACTTAAAAAGTGTCTGTGGTAAAATTCTGCTCATCAAGTCAGTTGGGCAGAAATTTATTCATAATCACGTCGCTCGAAAAATGTGTCTATTTTAAAACTGGATATCGTTTAAAGTTCTAAGAATGTCTTGGGAATACGTAAGTAATTAAATAAATGCATTTTTGAGTTTGATAGTTATGATCCATTGATAATAATTTGTATTTCATACAAAAGAAGTTTTGAATTCACATTATTACTGCGATCCTATCATGATCTTTCAATGTCTTGAAGCTTGGCATTGGTTTTAAATGCATAAAATTTATAGATTGTGAAATAAGATAAGTCTCTTTAATCATCTCATTTTTTTGTCACAAAGTGTTTAGGACGGACACGGACGGTGCTCACCTGATGGTAAGTCATACGCCTGACCATGCCAAAACAGTATTGAAGGAGACCAATAACTGAAAGACAATAATCTCCACCATTGCAGACTGCGCCTGCCACCCGAAAAAACTGATTTTAGGTCTCTCTCTTATAAATATCTCCGATAATTTTACTATTTACAGTGCCCTCATCCCGAAATACAACAGTGCATAACACTCCTGCGACGACACCTGGCACTGCAGTGGTAGACGATTCAGTATCGAGTCTACCATCTAGTAGACAATTTCAATAATAAGAGTTACCATAGTCAAAAAAATATATTTTCCTGGAGAGAATTATACTATTCACCATTGTGGTGTATTCTATGGCTTTTACTTTTATTGTTCAAATGGATTGTGAAGGAATGGCAACCCGAAACGCATTTGACATGTCCGGCGTATTGTACCCAGTGACATGGGTTGTACACGACATGTATAAGCTGAATGGGACAATTTAATTGCAACACTGTCAGTCTGGAATAAGGTTTAAAATTATATTGGCTCCGCAAATTTGATTTGTTAGCATCCATGCTTCAAATAATTGACATACATATTTAATGCTGCTGCAGGGTTTCATAGACGACAGGTAACACAAACATTTTGAATTTATTTTCATGGCATGTTATATGGAAAACAGAAGCGCATGCATTTATGTTATATTATGCACTTTAATGCATCAATTGTTATCAAGATTAATATTCCTCTACTATCGAATTGGATATTTAATCCTCTGCTGGAAGTAGTCTATCCCATATGAACCGCATTAAGATTTTACAAGAAACTTGAAATAAATATGCATATTTTCGGGTCCCGCATAGTTTTAACTGAAACTCATTTTTTTTCATCAATCTACGTGTATCAGGTAATCAATTTTGAGTTTTCTAATATTTTTTTATGAATTGAATCGTTTGCGCGAGAAACACTTCTTAAGTGGTAAACGTGTCTCTTTCTAACCTCCAAAATATGGAATTAATAGAATTAAAAAAAATGTGATTACCATGAAAACTTACAACGAATTTTGGATTAAACGTCATTATTATGGGCAATTATTTAAGAACGTTCCACAATGGGAACGCAGAAAAGACTTTCTTTTAAATTAAGTCTTTGCAACGCCCATAAAAACTCCCAAAGCAATAGAAGGTCCCCCAAAAATAAGTTAGGACTGATTATAACTATTATGGGCTATTCACCCAAAAAATACTGAAGCCAAACACTCGTCGATAAGGCCTATCGGGGATCCGAGCTGCGATTCCGAAGTCGATTTAACTTGGACCTTTCTCGAACAATCTCAAAGCAGCCGGGGGCGAAAAATTTATTTCCCCATATCTGAGAAACAAAGCCGAACTTCGCGGGAACTTTCACTTATTTGAATTAAAACGAGTGCGCATAAAATTGCGGTAAGCCTGGGCTCCAATTAGGATAATTTTAAAATGCACTAATATTATGATAGTTATTGTGTCTGAATAGTGAAATTAGGCACTTATTCATTCTATTCCTCAGTATTTTTAATGGTAGTTGACACCGTTACACAATTCATCTTTCTCTGTTTAATTACCATTTAAACTATTCACATCAATATTGTACCGGAATACCAAATTTACAGTTCGATTGTTGATTGTCGTAATTGTGTCATAATATCAAGTAAATTAGTGGAATCTTCGCTATTTTTATTGACAACCAAACGAAAGAAAGACAAAAACGTTATTTCTGATAGCTATTATTCGCGCCACTGATTGGATATAATTGAATTCGTGGAAAATAATGATATTCTGTATATATAAAGGTAGATACGCCACACGTGCCTCAAAAACGAACCGCCGAAGAGAGTACAGTTTGTACTCTTTTGTTTAGGTAAATGTGTTCGAAATTCGAAATATGTGTATGTGTGCTGTCACTGCATTCGGAACACTGTTTTCGATTGTTTTGTGAGCATATCACGAATCCATACTTTTTTATATCATTGGTGGAAAATGACAATCCGAAATTGATTGACTCGGAGAAAATATGTTTTCATCACTGAAGCTATTAATTTTCATGTAGGCAAAACCAAATATCATGCTCGTTTTATTATTTTTACCGGTTACTTACCACTTTATTATTTGTACCCACCAATTACTGCCTTAGCTCCCCATAGCCATGCTGCGTAAAAGTGCCAGTGCCTTGCATTATGATATACCTAATAGGCTGGTGGTGATGATAATGATGATATTATAAATAATAATAATAAATAGTGTTTATTGTTGTCCACAAAAATATACATATCACATTTTGTACAAATAATGCAGTAACAAGATCAACAACAGGAAGCAGCTCAGCGTATGCTCATCTGCGACCAGGAATCTCAGACAGCGCTGATTTACAGCCACTCCCTTTTTCTCTTTAGGTGTTAAACGAGAAATAGGTCATGAGGGCTACATAATTTTAACATTTAGTCATATATATATCTCAAAAATACATAATATCCTTATCGTTTTATATCAATTCAGTATTTATTTTCGAAAGCATAATAGTCTACAATCAATATCCACTGACGATCACACAGCGCCATCAAGCCCAAGATAAGCATGAGGCCTGTATATTGGGTACTAAACAGCGAAAAATCATGTTTTTTTTTGTAAAAATATACGTAATTATACTTTAAAACACCGAGACCAATATAAACAGACATTCAACCATTACGATAAATGGGTAATGAAATGGTCTACCAGGGAGTAGTATTTCAGTAGCTGGGTGTCATATTTGTTAAAAGTGCCCTGAGGGTTCCTGTCCAATTTTTAAGTCATTAATTTCATAAATTGTTTTTTTTTTTAAATAGAAAACTGTATAAGATGGTTGGGATGGTCATCGGATGGTAAGTGATACACCTAACCATGACAGAGAGGCATTGAAGGAACATTAAAAATTGAAAGACACTGCGCCCGTCACCCGTGACAACAGATGTTAGGCCTCTTAAACCCGGTAATATACCAACATTTGAATCTTCGTGGGTGTGTGCAGGTTTCCACACGATGTATTCTTTCACCATAAGAACATTGGATAAACGTACATAAAATTCCGAAAATTCTGAAACTCTATGGTACGTCACGGCCGAACCTGCACTCTCAAGATTGGAAGGCAACAGTCTACGTCAATGAGCCACGACCTTCATATGAAATGAAAAACAAAAAAACGCATCAGGTATATCCTAAACCCAAGTTTAATACCGTCTTTTTTATGTATACACACACACACATACATTGTTTAAACCTTTGATAAAATGGATTGACTCGGATATATTGTAATAAAACCCATACGTTTGGGTGTGCTTTCATTACCTTAGCTTTTATGACTTGAGTACGGATAGGAAAAATATTAATCTTTATCAGTAAACCAGTATATAATGGAATATATAAGAATAATATAATTAATAATTAAAAATGACATTTGATACATAAACCGTATTTTTAAGGTACCTACCACATTTCTTTATTGAAAATGGTTCTCTTTGCTTACATAATGTATGTATTATATGAAAGATTTTGTTAAAGATTGTTAGCTTTAAATTTGTTAAATATGAAACACACAAAATTTGTTTGTCAGTTGTGAAGTATCCATAATAGAAGTTCATTTGATATGATATTATGGAGAAACCTTTTTTTCTTACCATATCTTTATGTAATGTGTTCACATATCAAAGTAGGGGGTTCTCCGGAAATCATTCACATTCGTAATGGCGCCGAGTTATAACCGCAGTGATTTATCACGACCTAATTTATATGCCTTACGATGAGCGCTATGGATGATAAAATTGAAAACATTAAACCTGATTCGTAACCAAGGCGTATTATCTTCAAAGCCGTCGCTCATTATCATCATCATCATCATCAGTTCATTATTTATGCCCACCAAGGGTACGAGCCTACCCGTATAGGGTGTATAAGACTTAGTCGTCAACGCGGGCTCAGTGCGGATTGCCGACGTAACTTTGAATCTAACTTAAAATCCAGGCAGGGCATTGAAAACAATATCGATAAGCAACACAGTTCACTACGTACTTCACTAAAAAGTCAAATTTAAAAGATTCAATGGCCTAGGATTATCACCTAACCAAGCCTTTCCACCGCTATAGTATTTTCTAATAGGATATTGTTACAAGACTTGTATTTTTATCTTCGTGTATGGTTTCACGCAATAAATATTGTATTTTGCGTCAGATTTCCCATCAACAGAAACCCCCGAATATTTATAGACAGGAGTTACACGGGTATGTTAACCTAAACAAAATACAATTCCACAATCAAAGCGTTTCCATTCAGTCAAAAGGTACAAATCCGGACCCGTCGTTTATACCAATTCACTCGGCCGTTATACGATTATATGCTGTATATATTTATGAACAAAAGCAGTGAAATTAAATTTACCACTCCTCAAGGGAGCCAAAAGCCTAAATTGCGTTACCTGCGTCTATCCCCGAATAGTTTCGCTGGCACGGCCCTAACAACTGGCCCGGGCCAATTCCATCCCGGGATACAAAAGCCGGGATTGTTCTATGTTTTATTCAACACGGCTTGGTTTGTCCATTTTCAATTTGATTTCTTTAACTTTTAAACAGAGGTACCAGGCCGATGTTAAATTTTGAACGGAAAGTTAGTCCTTGTTTGGAACTGCGTAAATATCCAATGGATTAGGCTGTTCGGTTGTACTTTACGATATGCTTAAAATGTGTAATCAATTAGTACTGTGAGGCTAAATGTTTAATAGGGTCATTTGGGTTCACACCCAAAGAATTTCCCTATTTGCTCCGCCGTTAAAGTTATACTTTTGGTAAAGCTGTGAATTGACGAGTTGCAATCTCTAGCCATTGTATGATTGACTTAAAGAATAAATTCGAGGCAGTTATAGTACGGTTTCATAAGATGATCACTGCGCTGAATAATTTTTTCAATCACTTTGGAGATGCGGTGGCGGCCATGGCGGAAATTCTTGAATTTTGTTCTCGCTTATGATTCTTTTGGACGACTTCACACACAACCTTCGAATCTCTTCGCAGGCGTGCATGAAGGTTTCCTCACGATGTTTTCCTTCACCGTAAGAGCGTCGGATAACGTATATTTTCGGAAATTCGAAAATACATTGGTACGTGTCGTGTCCGGATTTGAACCTCAGCCCTCCCGGTAGGAAGGCGACAGTCCACACCACTGAGCCACCGACGCTCTAGCCGCGTGGACGACTAAGGCCTAATCACCCTATACGGGTAGGCTCGTGCCCCTCGGTGGGGACGTTTAATGAGCTGATGATGATGATGATTCTTTTAAATATTTGATAATTCTTTTGTTACACTTATTAAAATATTCTTAATCTTACGTAAAAGGCTTTGATACACTAATAGATACAAAATCATAAAGATCAATCAAAAAAATGTCCGAGCCGCGTGACACATACGTTGACTTATTGTTATATTTATGGCATAAAATAATTAATAATTTGTGCTGATTGAGTTTTGAGTGAGATATATACCCTATTTGTCCATATACCCTTTGATAAACTTATAATATGTGTATTATGTAAAGTGCGTGTATGTAGTAGTCTCTCTTTGAAGGTAGCCACGGAAGACCAGTGTCATGGTGTCTTCATTACCATGGCTATTGCTGAGTGATATAACTGTTCTGTGTCTTTAGATTTAAATTTTTATTGTTTAAGGTAATATTGTGTACTGTCACAGAATAAATATTTCTTTCTTTCTTTCTTTCTATTAAAATTTTGTCCTTAAGTAGTTTGTCCAGCATGCTACGTTAAAATTTTAAAACTAAAATCAAGCATAGTAGTACGGTCTCCAGACTTTGTTTACGAAAGGTCGTTGTTATAGGCTATATGATAAAAGCGTAGGCTTCCGATATCAGCCCCACAATGTAAGGTACCTATATCAAGTAGATATTATTTTTATGAGTGTAGAGCACGGTCAGGACGCTATTATATCTTCTATAAACACAAATCTTAAGCTACTTAAAAGTGCATAACACTTGTATTTCACAGGACGATATCTGGCACTACGGTTGTACTTACCTCGTTGACTTAATACCGAGTCTTCCACCTTGTAAATATGAAATGGGGTAAAGGGATGCTGTGAGTAAACATGTTCAACTTGAAAAAGTGTTAAATATAAACTGAGAAAACTATAATAAAATATTATTAAGATAAGAAAGTTTTATTAGTGTAGCAATATAACATATAAGACTTAAATACATTTCTCGGCTTAATATGTCTACCAGATGAACCTTTCACTAAGCTTAATCATATTAATGCAGTGTGAGAGGCAAATGTCAAAGAAACTAAGCTAGAAACTGTGGTGTCAAAGAAACTGCACAAAGAAGTGAAATAAAAGAAATTACAGAACTAAAAGCTTGTTAGACATCTTAAACAACATTTACTGGGGAACTCAACGGTTTAATAATTAGTGAACCTAAGATGGAGGCAGATATTACGGAGGTTCTTTAAGAAAACTTGTTTAAAAATGAACGCGTAGAAATATTAAAGAGCAAGCTACAGAGCAGGTACAGAGCAGGTATGTTTATGGAATGAATGAAAATCTTTTTTTTTCACTGAAAAATAACAATTAATGGCTTTTAAATATTCCTTTAGAGGTGTAGCAAAGGAAAAGCTAAAAATAAATTGAATAGGTGGACTTAAATAATGTATGCACGCACAACCGTACAATTATTTCGCAAGCGTGCGCAGGTTCTTCACGATGTTTTCCTTCACCGTAAGTGCGTCGGATAAACGTACATACGAATAAAATACATACAATATAAAATTCGGCAAGACGTTTTGTTTACGCGGCTACGAATGTTACGCGGCGAGATTAGGACACATATATACACACATAAAAATAAATTAAATTGTATTTTCAGAATCCAGCCTCCTCCTCTCTCTTATATTGTTGCTGTGCCCGACAGGGTTCATAAGGTCCTTTATTATTTGTAAGTCCACCGTACACAATACTATGGAATGCAATAAAAAATTGAGTATTGACTTGCACCCTCCAGATCAAAAGGCAACAGTTCTCACCCATGAGCTACCGATGCTCTAAATATTATTGAAATACTATTATTTTAAATCACAAAATAATGTCGAGACACGTCTCAAAGCATCCCACAGTGAGCACTGCATCTGAGCTTAATTTTCCAAGTCATTGGATTCTTTTACAACAGAAACGTGAAACGGACTCTTTCAAGAAAGTTTTTCCATTATTATTTTTATTCTTTGCGTTTGCTAATTCATCTGTGTAGCTTTCTGTTCTGCAATGGAAATAGAAAGAAATACTTTAAAACTGAAGGCTGGAGGTACAAGTGTTATATAATATACAAGTAACTAGCCGTGAAGGCTTTTCATTTGGGTATAAATTGTTATTAAAATATAATCGACGTTTTCGTGTTGTTCTTTTTTAGATTTTTCTTTTATTTATTTTTTTGTGTATAATACTCCTGATTGTTCACGGTCATAAAAAAATGTTTATTCCTAATGATGTAAAAAAGTATGGATTCGTGATATGCTCACAAAACAATTGAAAAAAGTGTTCCGAATGCAGTGAAAGCACACATGCATATATTTCCAATTTCGAACATATTTACCTAAACAAAAGAGTTCAAATTGTACTCTCTTCGCCGGTTCGTTTTTGAGGCACGGATGGCGTATCTACCTTTATATATACAGAATATAATTGTTTATTCCTGCTTGAATTTCTTACTCTTGTTAGATAGTATGTAATTTATATTCAACCTATCACAGTCCACTGCTGGACATAAGTCTGCCCCATTTTGCGCCAGATATCCCGATCCTTCACTTTACTCATCCAGCCTCCATCAGCAATCTTTCGCAAATCGTTGGTCCATCAGGCCGGAGGGATGAAATTTACCTAACGGTAAAAACGTAATGTTAAAATCGTCCCAGTATAAAAATCAAATTTTAAACTTCGAAAACCGCTTCAAGAACTGAAAATTACCCATAAAATGATTAGATACGGTGCTTTAGATGCAACTTACCAGAAAAATACACCAAAGACATTTTATTTCAACTATTTCATTCGCAAAAAGTTATATTGCCATTTGCAAATAGGCTGGATGGACTCAAATGTATACCTTTGCCTGTATTGTAAATTTAAAAAAAAACTAATTTCGAATAACAGCCCGCCAGCCTTCTTGTATTAATTTGGTTGAAACACGTTGCGTTATTCGGCAGGCCTGCGTTTAACGATTCCATACATATTTATGTGAGAATACCTAGCCCATAAATATTTATAAAGGGCCCTTGATCGATATGTGCTTCTGCTACCAACTGTGCGCTGAATAAGATTGCTTATAGACAGATTGTCTATGCTATCGATATGGATCGAGGATGTTTTATTAATCACGTATCTATTGTTCATATTTCGTTCAATTTTGTAACCGATAATATTAAATGTTATGAAATATAAACATTAACAAATTAACCTTCATAAAATACTTAGAGCTTACACGAGAGATTTTACTATACATTTTGCCACGACTTTCGAAAGGGAGGTGGTGCTATATGAAGAAAGTAGGCTACAGAATATCTGCTGAAAAATTATGGTGATCTATGTTCAGTAATGTTAGATAGTTGGAACAAAATATGAATCAAGAAGAAAAGATAAATAAATTATGTCCCTATTTGCCTAACCAGTGTGTGCCGGGCCGCTTCGCTCTCCAAACACCTAGCCCTCCCCGCAACGCTCTAAGATGATTCGAGTCCCAATCTGGGAAGCCATTAGGCTCGTTGGGTACATTTTAAAGGCTGAGAGCCTTCTGCAGTAGTAAGTTTGAAAAAAAAATACCCTTGCCCGTCTCATAACATTTTTCAAATACACTTATCCCGCAATCGTATCAACATAACGCAAACCATATTGTTAAAGAGATTTGTCACGCGCCCATAAGTATGCGAGTACACAGAAATACTCATTTTTCAAATCTGTTCCCAACCCTTCCGCCCGAGGATATGTCCTTTGACATACGTCACTTTAACCGGCGGGTAGCAGGTGCGTTGAACATCGGATTATTCGTATGACAAACGATTCTGAATAAACACACTAATTATTTGGCAGACACATAGGTTTTGGGATGAACATTAATGTAAGATGTATTGCTGGCTGTACTGTAGCGTTCGTTGTCAAAGCTATTCTAAAACAGCTTATCTATTAGTAAGACAACAGCCCTCGACATATTATGCAAAGACAAAACGACTATCAATGAGTCAACACGGCACCATGATACCAGTATTTCAAAATATAATTAAGAAAATGACGTATGTCGCATTGTCGTCCAACCCGCACTGGGCCCGCGTGGACAACTAAAGCCTAATCACCATACACGGGTAGGCTCGTGCCCCTCGGTGGGGATGTTTAATGAGCTGATGATGATGATGTATGTTGCTTTCGTTCAGCAGTGGACACATTAGGCTACAATGATGATGATGTTTATCACATACAGCGTCTCAAATGTTACGGATACGTTCCAATTCTTTTTTTATAATTCATGCTTTATCTTAAGCATTACTATGTTGCTCTTGTTGTAAATATAAAAGCGGAGTTTTTTTATATATAAACTTCGTGTCGATAACATTATTCTGTCAAAACGGGATTTGCTTTGTTTGCGCGAAAATATACATTTCTCCCTATCAACACACTTTCCAGGCAAGCTTTGAAGTCTTTGTGTGGAAATGAACCGGGATTATTTTTATTGTTATAATAATAAATGGTTGCTCATGCACTGTGGACCTTATTATTTAATAGCGTAGAGTTGAATTCTAATGTTGAGAATCCTATTATATTTTGTACGGCTTTACTATCACACGTCGGCAGCTAAACATTCGATAAATCTATAATGGGCTTAAACTTTCAATAAAAAGTAAAAAATATACCTAGTGAATTCATAGAAACATTTGTTTCTTTGCTAAAGAGGGAAAATGAGCCAACAGCTCTCCCGATGCTAAATCACATCACCTCTTATGATCATTTGGAATACCAGAAGAATAATATAGGTGGGTGTTGGCGACTACCATTCTTAGATTGTAGTTGGGACCGACAGCTTAGCGTGTCCTTCAAAGCACGAAATTATCAATCAATCATTAGCCTTTACTAAGCTAGGATAAATCGCACAAAACGTTGTTACACCGCGGAATTCGGGCTACGATCTCCGGCCCGGAGCTGAACATTGTCAACACTAGACCATGGAGTCAGTTTCTGAAGTCATTTATCTGCTCTAAAAACATTGATAAACAGGCACTAAATAATATAAGACTCGAGTGTTTTGTTTATTGTCAAAACTTCGCAAAGTCGCTCCTTGCCCGAATTAAAAATGGAACACTTAATTTTCCAAATTAAACGCGGTCAGGTTTCGCGCGAAATGAATTTCTGTAGGTCGCGCGACGCGTCGAAACGAGATCGGCCCGCGGTGTAAATTTATGAGATAAGTTTGGATTCTGTGACCCCTTTCGGGGTGGGAGCCGCCCGTTGCCATGGAAACGCCTCTGGGGACCCGGGTTTTACGCCGATTGGATTGTCCTACCGCGAAATACAAAACCGTACTGATTCCGCGGACCGCTCTCAGATCGCGATGGGTAAGAGACGCCCGTTAAAAATGTTTATGACTTCTGACTACACTGTTTTGAATATTGAATAGTAATATTTTCATTGTCTTAAGGACCATAGCCATTGGAAGGGCAGTGGATGTAATGTTGTTTGCAATAATCTTTGGAATATAAATATTTAACGACATATTAATAATAACAGTGACCTCATTTAGTTGATTTTTTTATGTATGATATGAAATAAAAAAATCGATAACACGTACATCCAATTGTTTATTTTTAAATAATTTAATTAGTAATTAATTAATAAATGTACGATCAAATAAAAATAACAAGAGTTGGACCTGAATTTATTAACCGTAAGAAAACATCTCGGGCTTGATGATACAGAGGAAGGCATACGGTTTACAATTGAAGAAGGCAAACTACTATGCTACAATTTTCTTGAATGATTTAGAGAGCATGTTAAGCTATTAGTCCTATATTCTATATTAGGGCAAAGGGCCCGCTTGGTTGGTAACAGCCAAATCTCACCACAGCTATGCTGAATTGGCAGGCCTGAGCCTCGCAGTTTTTATTTATTTAACAAAGTGTTTAGTTCGATCAGGATGCTCACCTAATGGTAAGTGATACACTCAACCATGACAGAGCGGTATTGATTGAGACCGACAACTGATAAACAGTTATTATTGTATTACACACTTTTTTTATTGTATGCACTCGTCCACATACACTCTTACATCACAACACAAAATATGCATACGCCCCTAATATGCGGTAACTGGTGCAACTTATGTCAGCCAGCAACCTATCACTTGTACTATACGCCAAATACAACTGTGTACATAATATTTACTTTACACCCAGTTGCTAACCACAATCTTTATGTACCCACAAAATGTTAATGCACTACCGGATATTTTAATAAAGCTTAATACAATATTTTTGAGTTTCAGTAGAATACATATTGTAACTATTGTGTACGGTGGAGGGTTGACTACCTGAGATACAGGAACCTAGTTCAGGTGTCAGCCCGCCATATTCTCCTACGATTAATATTTAATTGTATGTTTTCTTGAATGGTGAGAAATAAAGAAATTTATTATTATTATTCTACACCGCCCGACATCCAAGACAACAGATTTTAGGTCTCTTATACACGGTAATTTGACTAGCTACAGTGCCCTCAACCTGAACATAGAAGTGCTAAACAGTTCTATTTCACGGGACGATAAATAGAATACAAATGATTAATGAATACAATATATTATTGTAATATATTTAATTAAAGACTGTAAATATATACCCCTTTCTACCAATTTAATGGAGATACACGTGGAACCATATACGTGGTAGGGATACCACGTGTATGTATCAATACATTTATGAATGAACAGAATTCAAAGAGACAATGTAAAATACACATAATCATAACCCTGCGAACAACAAATCGAATTCCAACGAACTTCCCACAAAAGCATTGTAACAACGTGGAATAAACTAAGCAAAATTAACACGTGTGATGTAATCACTCATGGAGACTAATGTCTAGTTGTAGACTCTGCGTCGTAAGTTCATAACTTTAATGACCCTGTGGGATGTCGGATAAAGAAGAAGGATTCTAGCTTCAATCCCCGGACATTTAACACTTCTGTGCTCCGGGATGAGGGACTGTAGCTAGTAAAATTACCGGGTATAAGAGACCTGACATCTGTTGTCTCGGGTGGGCGCAGTGTGGTATTGATCGAGAATAATAACCGTCTAAAATCGTGATAAAATACAATGTTGTTTTATACCAAAAGTAAAGGCATGTCTGTGGATAGTTATTTAATTATCATGCAATAACCCCATTTATCATTATAATTTGTTTAAGTGAGATCATAAGACCAAGCTGTTTCATTAAAAAAGTGAATAAGAATACTATTAATTAAATTTTTGGTAGTAAATTTGTCATAAAGTAAATTACAAGCATAAAATAAGTATAATGCAAAGCCAAAGGTTTTTAAATACATGCGCTCAAATTTTGCTGAAAATGTGCAAAAAAGTTTAAATTTCCACCACTCCAACCAAATTCCAATTTCAACTCAACATGGACGGAATTAAATGCGCAATATATATTACATTTTTATGATGCATGCTCGAAACAGCTGCCTTAATTTATGTAAAAACCTATTTAAATATATACCTCGGATGGATATAAGTATGCCAGTATAATACAAATAAATACTTCTAAAACTGTTAATATTAGACACAAAATTGTTCATATTAATTTGTCTCATAAGCTCATGCGGTTTCAAGTAGTTAAAAATACACATACGTATTGTATAAAACGTATTACGTATACAGAATAAAATATAATATAATTAAATGTCAAAGAAACTACAGTTTCATAAAAAAATTCCATTTTTTGGGGGTGGGCTCAATTCTCAAACATACACTTAATATTGATTACATTTTTACATTGGAGTAGACGGATATGAAAACACTATTATACAAACTCAAACTAACCTAAGCTTGAATGCTAAGCATGCATTATCTAAAATAAAAGTTAAATACACAAACATTCATCAGACTTAGCATTAAACTGATGTCTGTCATAGACAACCTATATTTTAAAATAAATTTAATATGAATTTACGGACCCTTACAAAGAAATATACAAATAACAGTGCAATAATCGTCATGCTTATAAATATAATCTTGATAAAACATTTGAGTACTTCATATACTTACTATAAGTTGGGTATTTAATAATAATGCATAACATTTTTGAGCACGGGAAGATATAAAGTGGATGCCGTAAGGAGTTTATTAAATTTCCGAGATGGGCTTAAGTGTCATGTACGCAAATTTTATATAGCCTCTTGTAAAAACTACGCAGTTGAGATTCATATTAAAAAAAATGGGTCATACAAGAAAAGCTAGGAAATATTTTATGAACAGGGTAAAATTATCGTCGACAAAAACAATGTGGTCAACAATGTAGAACGTACAAGTGTATTTTTTGTATAATAATTATTTTTATAAGTTTAATTTAGTTAAAGTGTTTCAACTAAACCTTAAAAACCCCATTCGCCTTTGTAGAAACCCAATTTAAATCAAGCATATTGCTGCAAATTTTAATCTTATGTAGCGTAGGACGCCTTCCGGCCCGTTGGACCGACGACTTGCGAAAGGTCGCTGGTGAAGGCTGGATGAGAAAAGCGGAAAACCAGGATATCTGGCGCAAAATGGGTCGACCTATGTCCAGCAGTGGACTGCGATACTTCGAATAGATAGAAATGTTTTTACTGAGTCATGTTTTCATGTTTTCACATCTTACAATAACACATATTGTTATGTGCAGAAGATAATAATTTGCACGTGCATCTCTAGTTTCTTAACATCACTTTACAATAGAAGGCAAACATTGCAAAGAACAACAAAAGAGTGCGCAATAAAAAAGGCCATGAAAACAAGCGCATATGAAAAACGTTCCCATTTCAAATGCAGCCGGCACACGAGCTAATAAAACCGTTACGCTCATCTTCGCCGCTGGAAAAAGGACGCTGTTTTGTTTACAAGTACTTTTAATTTTCATTCGTGTGAATTGGCCTTAAAATTTTATTGTTTTCGCTACCGGCCCCGGATCAGTCCGTATTAAAAATTTACGCAACTCACAGTTGGAATTCTTTTGTTACCATTCCAGTTTCTAGTACTCCGATGAAAAAAAACCTGCGATATAAAAAGTTACAGTTAAGTGTAATAAGGACGCCGGGGAAGTGCCACCGCCGGCTTTTATTTCTGTTGATAATTTGTATTTACTGCTGTGAAGTTTTTTCTTTTATGATTGGGAACGTTTCGGTTTTAATGTTCTTAATAGTGTTATAAAGGAACTGCATTCGTAACTTGACACGAAGGCAATTTACTAATAGTGATATAACTTAGGTTTATTTCTTTAAGATTCTGAAGCTAACTCATGATAAAAAAGTTTTCAAAAATGTGTGATTAATATTGAATTGAACAATAAAGTAGTTCATATAAATTATGTGAAAAATAAATAAGATTTCTTGTAAATATTATTTATCTAGGTATTTTTCTGAAATATAAATGTCAGCTGAGAAACAAAATAGCGGAATATATCAGTTTGTTCAGTTATTGTTCTAATATTTTTAAATAAATTGCAAGAACTAATCCATTTTATTGAAAGAAATTTCTGAAATAATTTATCATCCAATAGCACTAAGAATCATGGTGATCGGACACATAGGTTTCACTGATATAACAAATTACACAAATAACACGTTTAAAAACTTAAGAAATTAATTACTATGCAATTTCAAGTTAATCAAAGACTCAGTTAGAATCTTCTTACCATGTTAATAACCTGAGCTACAGGATTCTCTTAATTCAGTATTAGCCCGCCATAGTTAACTTGTCATTCTCTCTCTCTCTTCAACCTATTGCAGTCCACTGCTGGACATAGGTCTCCCCCATTTTGCGCCAGACATCCCGGTCCTCCGTAAACGTTAACTTGTCACTGTAAACGTTAATTTGCCAATTTACTAATATGTATTTCTTTTTGTAAAAAAAATGTCTAGCTTAACAAATTCTATGAACAAAATCGACTTAAACCGGAAGTTCCGCATTCTCTCTTAATTCAAATGAGCAAGTCACATCACTGGTCGTTATCATATATTCTGCTTACCCACTCCCTTCTTAGCGTCAAGTTTAATAACTAAAGCTTATTTAGAGTTAGCCCAATTTCTGTCCCGATGCAAGCTCCTATTTAATTAGGCAACTCCCTAAATATTCATGAGTTATTAAGCCACGTACCCACGTTTAGATAGAGTAACTGAATTGCATCGTTGAGAATTCAGCTGCTGGGACGTCTCACGTTTGACCGAATATTCTGCGGAAATATAATTTGAATTTTTGGAAAGAGTTTGCTTGAAATATATTATTACTTGATAAGAATACTAGCTATAGTATATTTTCGATCGACTTTTCGTATCTTTTTCAATAACCATCTGGGGTACTTGCATCTGAGTTAAGCTACAGGTGATACTAAGGATACGTAATGGCGGTTAAAAATACTTAAAATCATTCCTGTTTTTTGAAAATGCTTAATCAATATACACAGAACATGACTAGTTTAGTCGAGTACATTGCGATACACATGAACCAATGATGAAACCTTTGGTGCAGCCTCTCAATCATTGCACTAAGCTGGTGGTCATCATAGGTATGAGGAGATTGGAACGTAGACCACCACACGGGCCCAGTGCGGTTGGCGGAGTTAACGACTACAATCCTAAGATAGTGGCCGGTACTGATGGCCTAGAGTGACTTCCAAAGCATGGAATAATTTTTCTATCCAGACAATCAAGTGATATAGCAAAATCATCTTCTCATTGATGTGCTGTGTGGAAAGGTTTGTCCCAGCGGTGGGACGATGGTGGTCATTAAAATTAGGTAGGTCTCAAAAAATAGAATATGATAGTTATAAGATTGGCAGCCGTCAAATCTTTTTTAACATGTGTATTATTTTCTTAGGCTCATTGTAAATTATAAAGCTATTTTTTATAATTACATAAAACTTCTTGAAATGCAAAGTGACGACTAAGAAATAGCAAAATCAACTTTATACAAACCAGAAAACTGCCTATTTAGTATATAAAAGATATTGTATTACTCGATCTCAACATCCATTTTTTAAATCGGGAACATAAATTTCCCAAAAAACAACAAGCATTCTAAACAAATTCCGATTTTAACGATTCAACCCCCAAATGTTGCGGAATGACAAAACTGTAACGGTCGTAAAACTAGAGGTTTTTCCCTTTATGACTTCTGATTCGTTTTTTGGCAAACGTTTTGCATGCCTTCGAGGCTTTCTATGATAAGATCTTAAATTTATAATTGTTTTGTATAGGGCTGTGTACTGAAAGATCAGAGCATCTTCTTTCGATGCTACAAAATACTTATTGTCACTACATTTTCTTTCAGATCGCACTTCTCTTATAACAGCATTCTTATTAACGACCCATGTGGTGAAATGGTTAAGTTGTCGGCTACTACACCGTTATAAAGGGTGTCCCAAAATTAACGCAAGATTTGAATGAAATAGAAAACACAGTTTTTAGTCTTTTGATTGTAATTTTTTTATTGATTCATAAAGTACATAGGATAGGGTTATTTATGGAATAACACATCGGGCAAATGACCTCCGCGGCTTTGCATACACATACGCACTCGTTTGTCGAAATTTTCCATGACCGTTCTGCATGAATGTGGCTGAATTTCGTTGATGCAACGTTGAATCTCCTCCTTTAATGCACGCGTAGTTGTGGGCTTGTTGACGTAGACCTGTGATTTTAGATATCTCCATAAAAAGAAATCTAATGGTGTTAAAACACACGATCTAGGGGGCCAATTCTGAGCACCGAAACGAGAGAGTCCACGACCTGGAAATGTCTCATGCAATAATTGAAGTGTTTCACGAGCTGTATGCATGTGGCATCGTCTTGTTGAAACCACATATTAGCCACATCAATATCTTCCAATTTCGGCAAAAAGAACCGTGTTATCATGTCGCGATATCGAGCAGAAGTAACAGTCACTGCTTGACCAGCCTCATTTTCAAAAAAGTATGGTCCAATTATGCCTCCAGCCCAAAATGCACACCAAACTGTGACACGTTGTGGGTGCTTTTGTTTTTCGACAATCACATGTGGATTTTCAGAACCCCAAAAGTGGCAATTTTGGCGATTAACAAAGCCATCAAGGTGAAAATGTGCTTCGTCGCTTAGGATGAGTTTGCTAGAAAAATCAGCATTCATTTGTTGTTGCTCAATAATCCATTCAACAAACTCTCTTCGCTGTGCATGGTCATTGGGCTTCAGTAGTCGTGTTAATTGAATTTTGTAAGCATGGAGACACAGATCTTAAGTGAGTATACGCTGTAGAGAGCTTCTTGAAATTTGCAATTCTTGTCCACGACGCCGAATTGAGGTTCCTGGATTGTCACCAACACTCGCACGCACGGCCTCTATATTGACATTTGAACGGCTTGTTTTTAGACGACTAGTGTGTTTGGCGTCTCCCATGGATCCTGTCTCTCGTAATTTTTCAATTAATCGCTTCACTGTTGACGAAGTTAAAACACTATTCCGACCATATTTTGTATGAAATTTTCGAACTACGGCCGCCAAGCATTCATTATTTTTGAAATATTGCTCAACAATGAAGACACGTTGTTCTATTGCGTAACGCTCCATTTTTACTAACCCTAAACTGTCAACTGTCGATTTATTTTGTTTTTAGGGTTGGCAACACTGTACTGCATAAATGGCGGCAAATTCAAATCTTGCGTTAATTTTGGGACACCCTTTAGTTCCGGATTCGATCCCCGGGCATTAAACACATTTATGTGCATGAACATGTTTGTTGTAATTGTAACAGTTACAGTTGTTTAGTATGTACTCTTATTACAAGATTCTTACCTAATATGGAGCCTAATATGGGGCTAGATGGCGCTGTGTGAGTGTCAGGGGATATGTTTTTATTAATTCCTAATCCTGTTACACAATTCCAAATATAAAAAGTATTTATACAAAACTGAATCTCTCTTGAACCTTTCGCAGTACTATGCTAAACACAAGCCTCGCCCTTTGAGTTGGATATCCCGATCCGCCTCTATAATCAGTGAGTCCCGATGAGAAACCTTTCACAAAGCAGTTCTTCGGTCACGAGCAATGCAATAAGCCTACTAAGATCTGATATGTCTTGCGACACAGTTGGCCGGCTCTCAGCCAATTCTTTCAGTTCTGCTTTTCTGTAATATATTTGATCTAAATAATCATAAATCGGCTCACTGCCAATTTTTACAATTCTGCTTTTCTGTAATCTTTTTAATCTAATGGTTTATTAACCGGCCTACTGCCTATTCTTACAATTCTGTTTTTGGTAAACTTTTGAGCTAAATGATCATTAACCGGCCCGCAGCCAATTCTTTCAATTCTGCTTTTCTGTAATATTTTTAATCAAAATGATCATTAACCGGCCCACTGCCAATTGTTCTACTATTGTATAATCTAAATGATCATTATAATATTGGCACAAAGGCAATGTAAACAGCGTATAATTATTCAAATATAACTACCCAATCGTAGCGTACATCTCGTATGTTTGCACACAGACAATAAAGTTCCACAAAACTAATGTCATGGTCAACCGAGCGGCATAAAATACTAATAAAATTATGCGAGCACTTCACATAACGACCTAATAGACCCCGCTCGACAATTATTCTCCTATAAAAACCCGCGGTCTTTTATGCAACCAACCGCTCGCACTCGTTCTATAAGTGCCATATAAAAAAATGAAAATCCATATGGTCATATTTTATGCTCTTCTCATATTATTTCTAATTATTACTGTTCAGTGGATGTTTTATATGCTTAAGGAGATGTTTTTAGCATATCGTTGGAGTGTTTTATTTTGGAAGTTTTTCTAACCATTAATAGCACTGTTTGAATATTTTATGTCACAGTTTTAGGTAATACCTTGGCAGTTTTAACACAGGCTAAAAACTTACTGTCCGCGACATGAGATATAATTAATGATACCTTATGATTATCACCTTAGTACTGCTTAGTTGATTATTGCAAATCAATATAAAATAAATATAATCAAAAATATGAAATAATATACTCTCGTCTGGGGAATCTCCGATAAACGTCTAGCAATTTTGGTATTAATTTCCATTTCCTCTTTCACCAGCTCACTCCTACTACAGCTCCAAAAAATAAAATTATGCTAACGTTATACTTTCTGATTAAATAATTTATTGAACGGAAAAGTATGGATTTGAATTTTACTTCAAAACAAACTAAATTATTGACGTACTAGCATCACATAAAACCAATTCAAATCGTCATATAGATTTATATGATAATATTTTGTATGAAATATCTACTCCTTTGTACTCCATAAATATATCGTAGAAACCATTAGTCATACTAAAGTCCCACGGCACAACCCCATAACCGCTAACAAAAGCACTTAACCCTGAAGGAGTGTCAGCAAAATAATACCGCAATGCATGGCGGAACTGGAATCCCATAAAACGCCGGTCCGACTTAGCATTCGGGCCCGTGCACTGTTTTAGCATAAAATGACAATAAAATTATACTTTGGCAGCATCGCAGTGTTTCCCTCGCCCGCAATGTGACGCCAAATTAAAAATGTTCTCTGGAATATTATCTCGTGGCCGATCGTTTACACCTTTGCGTTACGGAATTTCGCTGTTATGTTAGAGAATAGGCTAGCTATTTGATTATACGCATATTGCTGTTTAAATTAAATCTGTCAGTTTTTTTTTCACTAGTATCATTAGTATTTCTAGTAGGATCAGCCCCTAGCAATTATTTTCGCATTAGAACACAAAAATATAACTTCATTGGGTTTTGAATTTCGAACTAAATATTTAACATTGGGATGTTGCTTGGTAACCATAGTGTAAGTGATAATTTGATGCATCTTGTTTGCTTCCATTCCATAAAGGACCTTAAGATTTAAATTCAATCGATTACTGTTATGTCAAGTTTATTTAAGATCGTGTAGTGGATTATAGCGTAGTCTTTACATATATAATAGAACAGCATTGGGAACTTAAAGTGGAACGTTATTTTCTGGGGATTCTAGTGTGCAAAAAGTATCTAAATAATACAAGAATGGTTATCTTGGTTGTCTTTTTGAAATATATTGGTAGCCGCTGCTTGCAGATTTTTTAAAGTTTTTTGGAGTTTAAGTCTCATATTGAAGATGTTGTCCAAACGAGACACTTAATATTCATTCACTCATTCTTACAGATCATCATCATCAGCTCATTAAACGTCCCCACCGAGGGGCACGAGCCTACCCGTATGGGGTGATTAGGCCTTAGTCGTCCACGCGGGCCCAGTGCGGATTGGACGACTTCACACACAACCTTCGAATCTCTTCGCAGACGTGCATGAAGGTTTCCTCACGATGTTTTCCTTCACCGTAAGAGCGTCGGATAACGTACATATATTTTTCGAAAATTCGAAAATACATTGGTACGTGTCGGGATTTGAACCTCAGCCCTCCCGGTAGGAACCTGCGATCGGAAGGTAAAAGTCCACACCACTGAGCCACCGACGCTCTCTACACATATACAGATACAGATGAATGTATTAAGTGCATAAAGCAACAACTAAAAGGAAACCAAGTCAAACATATAGGTTAAACAGGTCTACATTTATTTGCATCAATTTCCAAACGAATAGACAATATCTTCAACCATTTACAACATCTGACTATCGGATAACGTTCAATGTTATTATTAGGGTTACATATTGAAATTCAGTAACGGCTAGGACCACAGAATTAGGGAACCCGCGATCCCAAACTTGGTAATTTGCGTCTGTTATTATTTCGAGGTCCTCGTTTAATATAAGTTGTTTGTATTAATATTTACAATCGTATAAGCTGTTGCGTTTGTGAGGATGGTTGGTATGAGTTTCAAAATGGAGTTGGTTATTTGAGTTTACGATTTCTAAAAATTAATATATAGTACGAGCAGGAGTGGTTATTCCAGCTCGATGATCTAAAGTATACTGGCGGGAAGCGTTAGTTGTAAGGCAACGCCTCCCGGCCCAGAAAAGAAAATAATAATAAAATTAATATATTATATTAGGACCAACCTAACCTAACCTAAGCTACTTGTAGCTACAACTACCTTAGGACAAACCTAACTCCCTAGGGAGCCTAGAAGTCCCTTGCGCCAGGACGCTAGGTCACTAGGGCCCTTACCCAGCCTTAAGATATTTACATAAATAAATAATAGAGAGCTTGCTCCCGGAGATCACGGAGAGCAAGGGTTATATAGATACGGTAGGTAGGGATGTGAACCGACTGCCAGTCGTCCAGACTCACGTGGCTGATGATAGTGACGGCGTAGGGTGTTATGGCCGCAGCGGGGAAATGAGACTCAGCACGGACAGTTGAAATCTAGTTAATTGGTTAACTGATATGGTTCATACACAGATATATGCTATGTACACATGTGAACGTATATCGCAGTGTGCCGTCGGTGTAAGGTGCCCACGCTGCACTCTGCGAGTCTATCGGTCAGGTCGTGTCGTAACTGCGGTGTTGTTCATGGCTGCAGAAAAGTTTGACAATTTTTTTTTATTTTTTATATAATTTACCAATCACAAGTCAAGATCCGGCTTGTATAATAGGTGATGCAGACAAATCTATGCTCTGCCGGTTTCGCTACCGGAAAGGCTTGTTTTTATGTTATAGGGAGCAAACGAGCTTAGAGAGTCACCTGATGGAAAGTGTTATCTCGCCCATAAACAACGGAGACACTTTTCATCATCTATAGACAGACGTTTGACCGCCATCTCACCTAATGGTAAGTGATGATCGGCCCGAGGATGGATGATGCCCGTCTAAAAAATGCCTATAAACTATTGCTACAGACAAAAAGATGAATTTTTTAATGATTTAAAATCGCAGCCCATATTATTTGACTTAATCAACAATAGCACACATAAAAAAAATGAAACTATAAATACTTATATATTATATTACTTATAATACTAAATTTTCAAAGCTTTATAAATAAATATCCACTGACATTCACACAGCGCCATGCTAACTACCAACGTTGAATACCGTGAAACCCGTATATAACTACCTAAAAACGGATAAACATAAATAACATTTTATTCTGCTAATCATTGTACATAGAAAACACAGATATTACAAACAGAAGTTCATGCAACAAATGTTTGTACTGCCCGGGGATCGAAGGAACCACTCTTGTGTACGCCGACGTGCTCAACCGCCAACACACAAATGGTCGTCAAAGCTTATGTTTCTAGTATTTAGCTAGTCTTTGAAAGAACTTTAACTTTACCCGAACAAACCCGTGTCTATGCATACCATAAAACCATACAGGTGTCGAGTTTTACAGCAAAAATGCAGTTTCTAGTCGCAAACAGTACACAACGCTACCCTATTGAAGACTGTAAAGGGAGAAATTTAATTATGCTTCAGGATTTTTATAATTAAAAAATGCAGAGTTTGCTACAAGGCTAACGTGCCATCCGGGGCTTTTACGTTGGCTATTTGGGCTGATTAAAAAAGTTCTTTGCCGTCTCAATACTCACTGTCTTTTAGGCAAAATTTTTCGGTCTTAAATAATATCTGTCGAGGGTAATAATTTGAATTGGAAAGTTTTCAGTGCCTTTTCAGTATTGATTCTTTCAACAGATTCTTATAACTCCAGAAAGTGACTATAATCAATACCTTACCAGACTCATCTCTTCTCATACATAACATAGTATCAATTTTGACAATAATCACACCTACACATTGTTATGGATTTTCATGCATATTTCCCCACGGCGGGTACCATGTGGAGGTGTCGGGGATGATGATGCAGGACAACTTGAGTCCCTGCTTCAATCATACTATATTGAAAATAAAAATAGGCTACCAGGAAAGATGTTTCATAAACCCAGGAAGGCCCACCAATATCGTTGAATAAAAAACGTGCAAATAGATCGGAAGGTAACCGTCCAGACCATTGAGCACCACCTCTAATAAAATATATATGTAATAAATATTTGTTAATATCTACTGCAACATTTCTATTGAAAGGCACCACATTCATTACCTTTGCTGGATATTTCTCATTATACAAATACATGCTGAATCCTCATAAAATTGAAACACCTGAAGTTCATATGGACATACTTACAAATTTTATTAAAAAATCCTGGCAATAAAATCAAAATGAGAAATCCTAAGACATCTCGACCAAAATTTTAAAGGCTAGACATTTTCTTACGATTACCACTATCGAGTTAGAATGTTGTGCGTTAAGGCGGCCAATCCGCACTGGGCCCGCGTGGATGACTAAGGCCTTTACACCATATACGGGTAGCTCGTACCGCTCGGTGGGGACGTTTAATGAGCTGGTTATGATGACGTCCGACCGATGTTTGACTAAGGCCAAACATTTGGAATTTTAAAAAGTGCCGCACGACGTGTCTGGTAATGATACAAAAAGACGAGGCTACATTTTTATTTTTGGAAAACAACTTATTTTCCTGAGCACTCTCCTTAATTGCCAGTGAGAATGTTCGCCGGACGAAATAAATTATTACGAAGGCAGCAAAATCGTCATAAAAGTAATAACAGCGAGTGATTAATTGAGATGGTGAGATTTTTAATTAAAAATGGCCGGAGATGTTGGTATGCAAACATTCTTGATTGGAGTCTGCTTCTTTGGAAACATTTGAATCTTATTTGATATCTATGAAAATATGCAGGATAAGATACATTTTATATTTATTGACCGTTGCACGCACACCACATAACCTATAGTTATCTGGTGATGCTTGTGTAGTTAATCAGGCGAAACGGATATTATACAATAATTATAACAATATGCATGTATTAAATATTAAAATATTGTCACATAATATAATATTACCCTCTAGTTACGGAAAGCACACACATTCTCAGGATAAATCAAACCTGTCAATATATTTTCTTTTTCTTCGAGTATAAAGTAAGTAATAGGGATTTGAAAATAAGTTTCAAAAATATCGAAAAACCACCATTCGAAAAATATTGAATGTCGAGCAACTCCGTTGGCCTTAATTCTTCTACATTTTGTTTATCTTAGACTGCGGTGCGTTGAACGTTCACAAAACTGATAAACAGCTTTTATGTGTCGTATGTACCTGGAACAAGAAATAAAACTAAATTAGTATTTATCAGAATGAATTTGTTATTGACTACATATAAAGAGTCAAGGTATTAAACTTTTGTGACTCAAGTACATTTGTTCGTGGTGTATCCTGCCTATCAGCGACTGTCAATCTGCCAATGCGGCATGACCTAAGGTTCCTACTATCCTAAGAAGATAGAATGGTGACTTATCGGATAAATAAACTTTGAACGTCATCTTACTTTAATATTTTTAAGAAAATTGCTAATTGTTAGAAGCTTTTTTAATCAACCAAAAAAGTCGCTAACAACTTAAATTCGTGTTTCGAAGATCAATTTCATTAGATCATGTATGGATGTTGTAATTGTGGATGAGTCATGTATGTTTGTAATGATATTTACTATTTGAAATATGCGAGTATGAATGCAATTGTATTTATTACTAACCAATCCGATAGAGCGTCGGTGGCTCAGTGGTGTGGACTGTCGCCTTCCTACCGGAAGGGCTGAGGTTCAAATCCCGACACGTACCAATGTATTTTCGAATTTTCGAAAAATATATGTACGTTATCCGACGCTCTTCGGTGAAGGAAACATCGTGAGGAACCCTTATGCACGCCTGCGAAGAGATTCGAAGGTTGTGTGTGAAGTCCGTCCATCCGCCTGGCCCGCGTGGACGACTAAGGCTAAATCACCCTATACGGGTAGGTCGTGCCCCTCGGTGGGGACGTTTAATTAGCTGATGATGACTAACCAATTCTTGTAACATAGGTATATCAAGTAAGGTATATACCTATGTTTCGAATTATGAAACCTAATGTTTATGAGCAGTAATACGCCAACTCCGCATCCAGGACCGCATCTCCAATTAACGTAAAAGGGAAGATCCCCAAGGAAAAGATAAGCCCTTCTTTGCGTACTTGCTTTTAATAAACCCAACGTATTTTATTTTAATTAAAAATCCTCACGCCACGCCGGCCGCGGCGCGACGCAGCGCGGTATCTGTAATGTTTATGCAGTTTGACATAGATATGGTAAAAGGTATATTTATACCTTCGGCCATTAGGTTTTCTTGAAAAACGGTTTTAACGGACTTCAGCATTTTTGTACCAGAAAAGGCAAAGTATTATTATTGTAATACTGTTTTTATGAGTGGCGCGGTAACCCCCCAGTCCAGACTCAATCAAGTAGCTTAAGCCATGTCAAATAAACAAACTGAAATGCACAACTCATTTCAAGATTTTCTTTTTACATCAAGATCAAATATCTTAAAGCGGTTTTTTAATTGAAAGTTCTATAAATATATTAGTAATTATTTAATTTTTAATTCTTCCTTCTTAATTTCAAAAGCTTATAAAATAATATTGTCCGACTTAACTGATAAAAGTTTTATTCAGAATCGTTGGCATGAGTTCTTTGTATTCAGTAATATACATTTCTAAGAGACAAATGTTAAAATGGAATAAATTATTATATTTTATGCTCGCCTAGTTATTAATGACCCTAAATTACATTTATCAAGAAGACACATGGTTTAGTTAAAGAAATTATTGTGTTCTACAAGTTTGAATTATGCTTGGTCGTTAAAAGCAGGTTATGTTAAAAACAAATAAAATGCAGGAATACGAAATTTAATGACTATATCCAATATTCTAAGTGCGTTCATGTCGCACTTTCTTCGCTGGATTGGCTACCTAGAGAGAATGGAAGAGAATCGTCTTGTGAAGAGAGCGCACTATTATGAATCCGTTAGGATTTTTAGAAATCAATTTCACTAAAAACAATGTATTCACTTTTAACGATTATAGTTTAAGCATTATAGAGTAAGTATAACAATAAAAAATATTGGAAATTATGTATGAGTTTGTGTAACAATAATTTAATTAGTGAAGGGGATTGAATGCAATGTTTAAATGTATTATCATCAGCTCATTAAACGTCCCCACCGAGGGGCACGAGCATACGCGTATAGGTGATTAGGCATAGTCGTCCCCGGGGCCAGTGGATTGGACGCACTAGCTTCACACACAACCTTTGAATCTCTTCGCAGGTGTGCACTGAAGGTTTCCTACACGATGTTTTCCCTTCACCGTGAGCATCGGATAACGTACATATTTTCGAAAATTCGAAAACACATTGGTACGTGTCGGGATTTCAACCTCAGCCCTCCCGGTAGTAAGGCGACAGTCCACACCATTGAGCCACCGACGCTCTGTGCTGCCTAATGTAATAATGTTTAAATGTATATAGTTATTAAATAGTATTAATTTGATTGTTAAACAAATGACTGGTAATTTATAAAATCAAAATTTGCACGTCGATTTAACGATAGAATATGTTGGATTTTAGTTTTTTATGACCGTATGGTAAACATATTCTCGCAATAAATATTTTATTATTATTATTAATCAATTATAAAGGTAAGCGAGTCACAAAAAACCTTTTCGGTCGAATTTTAGGATGATATAATAAAATTAGTTCCCACATAGTAAATACTAACAGAGGCACCACACCATACAATTTGTCTCGGGTCAATATAGGCGGATCGCCTCATAGTCATACTGCGTGGAAAACTTGCGCCCTGTAAAGGGCTCCTAAAGATCCAACATAATACATGCTTAGCAGGTTGATTGTAGTGAACTCCGCGTGGAGTCAGGAGACAATAGATATATTATCTATTCTTACTTCCCAGCATTCAATGGGTTGAATGCAAATTCAACTAAAACACGAATGTGTATATCAGAGCTAATTACGTTCAAATTAAATTATCTAACCATTAATGAGAGTAGAAGAGCTTTCACATGCTAATTATCTTGTCAACTTACTTAAAATGCAACCGTTATTGCTGCTCAGCTATGACATCCAACGCCTAACGAGACCGTTAGCAATTTTGTGTAAGCACATAGTAGCTGTAACGCTTTAAATGTAAAGTAAAAAGGCGTAATGTTGGAACAGGAGCATATATAACATTACAACGAATGGATTGACTTCATTAAAGTATTCGGACCGCACAGCTGAGGGTGCGAACTCTTAGCAGCCCCTTTGTCTCCAGAAGCTAGGACACTATTGTAACACTTGATTTGTAAATTATTCAATTGTTTGTAATTTTATTCAATTGTAGCGACAGTTAAAATTGACTAAGCTCCTTAAATAAAGAAAAGAAGTAGGGAGAGCTATGCTTCAGGACGAAGGGGCTGACTCGACCGGGATGTAAGAAATATAGACCCAACCTGCCTCACAGATTCAAATAAAAATTGTAAAAACATCATGATTCATTCTCACCACCTAGATTAATAAATGTCTACAGTACGCTGTGTCATAATTTATTTACAGAACGCAAAGTTGAGTTCGATGCCTGCGTATCGCTTAGGAAATACCTCCGTATTTCCTAAGCGATACGCCCTGGTATCCTTAAAAATAAGAGCGTATTCCCACTCAAATGCATTTCAGTGCCTTATGGTATTGCAAATGATAGTATGGTGGAGAGCAGCTACCTATCATTCACCCATCAGATGAGACCTTGAGCGCTTCATTGTCCCATATAGCAGATAAAAAAACAGCCGAAGTGAGAGAGGTTGACGGAGATCAAAATCCCCCTTTCCAACCTACGTCAATGCAAGTGCTAGCAAATACAGAACTTTTGAAAAAGGAACAAAGCAGTAATTAAAAAAAAAGTATTTTTGTTGCCAGAATTTCTCTAAAATAAAAATTGCACTTACTTCAAACCACAGACTACACATACAAAAAGACGTCGCCTCAGAAGAAACATCCAACGTCTGACACTGACAGTTGGATATGTAATGACATATCACCGCTGAACAGTGCAAACACACAATACAGTGTTTGCGCAGTCGGTTAATGAAGAACGTGGCGTGACAAACAAAGGCTCTAATGAAAACCCGAGTGGTGCTTTTACTTTGTAAGCATCGTTTTAGCAATGGAGTGCAAACATCTGCACCGATAGCTACCTTTGTGTCGGTTATGAGCGCTTTTGATTGCTTCCGGTAACTAGCATTCGTTCTGGTCGGGTCGTTTGGGAGTTGTATCTTGTAATCCTTATAAGTATAAAATACACAACGAAATTATTGTCTGTATTGTTATATTGAAATACACTTTCTTTCTTTCTCTTTACATATGCCAAAATGAGCGTCGGTCAAATGAGGTTTAAATCCCGCCACGTGCCAATGTGTTTTCGAATTTTCAAAATTATATATACCCTTTTCGACGCTCTTACGGTGAAGGAAAACATCGTGAAGAAACATGCGCACGCCTGTGAAGAAATTGAAAAAGTTGTGCGTGAGGTGGCTAATCGCCTGGCCTGCGTGATGACTAAGGCCTATACACCGTATACGGTTAGGCCCCTGCCCTCGGTTGAGACGTATATGAGTTGATGATGATTAATAACAATAAAAACAATTACATTCACTATTTTTTATAAAGAGGATGAAGGCTTACCATATTTTGAAATAAAAAATATAAAGAAATATAATATATTATACTCTTCTATTTTAATAATATTTTTTTAATAAAACAAGAGAAACATAAACAATTCTCCTGACTTCAGCAGCTAGTGTCGGTATTCTTGGCGTCGACATATCGAGTAACGTCCAGTTCCGCGGTCATTTTGAAGAAACAGGCTAAGTGGATCTATGAAGCTCGGTGTGCTCACAGATTGCGGCGGTATTTCATGTCGAGTCATCGCCTGCAACATTTGTAAGGCGCAAGTTTGAATCCCACATGAAATACTGCTCCAATCTTTGGAGCGGGAGCGCAGCAATCACTTCCTTCCTCTTTGACCGCTTCTCAAAAGAGAGCCGGTGCGAATCGTCGACGATACAGATCTTACTGATCAGCTAGACCCTCTAAGTTTGCATAGAGATGTGGCATTCTCTACCGCTTGTATCACGGGGACTGCTCAGATGAGCTTATTCCTGCGGCTGAGTTCCTCCACCGTACATCTCGGAGGAACATCTCAATTTCATCCATCACGCAACCTGGATATTGGAGGTCTTCCACAGTTCGAATTCTGTCGTCGATTATTCTGTTCATGATCAAAAACTGTTAAGAAGAAGCTTATCCTCTGGAAACATTTCCGGAGCGCACGGCCTGGCGTCATTAAAAGCGTCATATATATTTTATAGGCGCGGTACCGCATTTCTGGGACCCTTGCGAATGTCTATGGGCGGCGGTTGTAACTTACAGCAGGATGAAACTGTATTCTCGTTTGCCTCCTGTTCAATAAAAAAAAAACATATCCATGCTTAAACTAAAAAAAACATCACTGCAATTACGACGTTTTTTAATAAAAAACATCCTGCCGAAACAACACACAACAGATTGCCTTCAATTCACCGTAATAAGTTTTTATATTTAGACCGTTATCTAGTCAAAAACATCCCACTCGACCATCGCAACGTTCGCGTTGGATAGCTGATCAAACGAACCTTCGAGATTACAGCCGTCTCCGGCGGTTTGGCCGGATATTAAACTGAGTCGAGTTGTGGGAAGAGTGCAACACGAAGCCGTAAGATCCGATTTATTTAATGTATAGCCTTGTTGGATATACTTAGTACCTTTACTCGATACCACCGGTGAGAGGAAATCAATTTGTGGCTCAGATTTGAATCTGAAGGATTTCAGGTTATTATTATCCTTACATTTAAACGATTTAAGGATAGTACCGTAAGGACATTATTGTTCTATTAAATGATTGTAGGTTTTCTTTAAAAGTGACAAAATATTTGCTATCATTTAAAAAATCAAGTAGTGTTTTTAATAACTTGGTTCCAAATATTTCCTTCTATACCCAAACATACCACTCGTTAGGTTCATTAATTTATTTGTTACTAGATGACCTCGGTGAACACTGTTACCGTAAAAGAGTAAACAATTAGCAAATTTTGCTAAAAGGGTATTAAATTGTATAAACGATGTCATAAGTAATATTCCACAGGAATTAAATATATGACAAAACATGTAAGTAAATACAGAACTTAATTGAACAGCGCTGGGTGAAAATATAGGTTGGATTTAAAACACAGTAAAAAAGGAAACTGCGTACTAGAAACCGAGTAAGTTAATGTTGTATGTTTATTTGTACATAAGGTTTCGTTTATAGTCTAAAGGATTTCTACAAAATTCGTTTTATGTTTTCGATTGAAGTATATGCCGTCTCTTGAGACTTTTAAGAGCCGAGTAAAAAAATATTACTGGCAATAAATATTTGTGATCTTTTCTTTCCTTCACCTTTTTCCTATGTGTTTATAGAAATAAGAACGTAAACACAAACTAAAGATTATTGTGAATGTTGTTTCAATAGCAAGTTGTACACGAGTATTTGTGTTGGCCGAAATTAAGTGTACAGAAATTACTACGGCGTAGGTTTGTAAAATAAGTTTCCGTGCGGCCAATATTTCCTGATTCATGATCGAATCCCCGATAAAGTAGAACAACTTAATGGAAAATAGTATTACATTAATTAAATAATAGATCATCCCCGATAGTCAGTAAAATAAGCTGTACATACTTCAAATATGTTTTTACTTTAACCATTTTTTTTTAATACAAGCGCACTTTTTGTTCACAAAATTAAAGTACATTTATTCAATTTAGGCTTACTGTAAGCATTTGAAAAAATTATAAAATATATAATATAAGTTTACCAACTCTTAAATTACCAAGGCAAAGATAAAACTGAAATTTGATACCTGACAAAAATACATGAAACTAAAGAAATCTTAAAATGGAGATAAATCAACCAGATTAAAGTCAAAAAGTCTAATATCAGTGTTTGTTGGAGCTTGAGATAAACTGAAATGTTAGATAGATGTTCAAAAATGTTTTAAACAATATTAAAATAAAAGCTTTGATATTCAAACAAAGTTATTAAGGGCAAATTTAGAATTGATTCGATAAAATAAAAGTTGTCTGAAAACAGAAATGGAGTTTTATACAGCTTCGGCTCTGTAATTTTTACGAGCATTATTTATGGAATGATTATGCTAGATATTATTGGTTGTAGTGCAAGTTTAATTATCTGATCTTACTTTATTAATTTTATTTTAGCGTCGGTGGCTCAATGGTGTGGACTGTCGCCCTCGTACCGGGAGGGCTGAGGTACAAATCCACAACGTCACCAATGTTTTTCGGAATTGCCGAAAACTATATGTACGTTATCCGACGCTCTACGGTGAAGGAAAACCATCGTGAGAAAACGTTCAATCAGCACGCCAGCGAAAGAGTTCAAAGGTTGTGTTGAAGTCGTTCAAGTCCGCACTGGGCCCGCCGTGGACGACTTAGGCCTAATTACCCTATACGGGTAGGCTCGTGCCCCTCGGTGGGGACGTTTAATGAGCTGATGATGATGATGATTTTATTAATTTCATCCATCCTTACATAGTATTAAACAAAGTCACTTGCTCTGTCACTATTCCCTCTGGTGCCTTAAAATCTTAAAACCCGCAAGGATTTCAAATGCATGTTTTAGTAGATAGAGTGATCGAAGAGAAAGGTTTTGTTTCGTGGTTGTGTTTGTTTGGTGTTTTATTACTCTGGCTAAACCTGGTTTTGTGTTATCCACTGAGTTAAAAGTAATATTCTGTGGTAAGACACGGTAGCTGGACGTGATTGGTGGTGAGCCAGCTGGCTCGTGCAATAACAATATTGAATCCAATAAATTCCTGTCTCGCAAACATAGGAGTCGAACTGGTGACCGGATGACAGAGTAAACAAGCCCGTTGAGGTTTCAAATGTGGTCTTTGATGTTGTGGATTCTCTAATAGACTACTACAACGTGCTAAATTTGGTTAGCTTTCACCTTTGTGTATACAACAGGATTCACTCTATAAACTGTTATCTTGATCGGCGGAAGGATAATTATGAATTCTTCCTTCTCTTTACAAATTACATAATCTGCTTCATATCTTAGGTGTGAATCAATACTTGTTGGTAATTGATTGATTATTATGTTTAATGATTGTTTTTACTGACATCATAGATATATACTCGTTTATTGTGTTCATTTTTACTGATAGCAAACTTGAAACAAATTTACATAATTATTGATTAAGTTTTTGTAATGATTTGAAAGCACATATAGTTCAGAATATACACTTAAACAAACTATACAAATAACTTATATTATTATTTACGAGTATAACATAAAATTTGAAGAGATATTCTAAGAACAGGGAGAATATCCCCGTTAAATATCTGATTGAGGTCGCCGTGGTGGAAATGTGCCCAAGAAGCTGGTCGCGTTGTCGCGCTGAATTACAAGTCTGAAACCTTGTGTATATTTTCATTTCATTTTAAACGAACCATTTGGTGTAACGGTTGAGACTCAGCTAAAAACTAATCAGGGTTCCGGTTCGACCCCCGGGCAGTACAAACATTTGTGTGCATGAACATGTCTGTTTGTATTGGTATGGGTGTTTCCTTAATATAATTTGTTATTTACAAAAATATATATATAAGTATGTTTATCAGTTGTAAGTACCCTAACTACAAGCTTGCGCTTAATATGGGGTTATATGGCGATGTGTGAATGGCAGTGGATATTTATTTATTCTACTCAAAAAGTGATTATAAATAATATTTGATGGACTTCCATCTCTTAATAAGCAGAAACAAAGTCATATTTAATAAAAAACACATTTATTAAATAACTGGTTAAATAAAGCCGCGTATTATCTTCCATAACATATTCCCTTGAGAGTTGAGACTCCCTTTTTCTTAGTTCCGTGATGTGCATTAAAGTGAACGTTCCTTTGAGAGTAATTATGTTCCATTGCAGCCTCCCGTATAGTGCTCACATCCGCCGTGTGCAGCAATTTAGTTTACTTTTCCGTGATAACATTTTGTCCTTTGGAAGACGTAAGCGGTAAAACCGTTCCTCGTGCGTTGCTGGACCAGCAGGGTATTAACTTCAATATTATATTGCAGTATTATATTAGAAACCATTGGGAAATCGTGCATAAGTTAGAATGTATGTGCAATTTAAATACTGTAAAAAGTTTGGTTTGATTTAATGAAATCAATTTATTTTATTCAACCTACCGCATACTGACAGATATAAATCTTCCCCATTTTGCACTAAACACCTCCGTCTATTTCTCATTCAGCTTCCACTCAGCTGACCTTACTAAGCAAAAGTTGTCACCATAATCTGAGAGGCTTTTATGTATAATATGTATGTATATAACAAAAAAGTATATAAGTATGTTTATCCTTTGTTTAGTATCCATATTATGCCAATGCTTAGTTTGGGGCTAGATGGCGCTGTGTGCATGTCAGTGGATTATTACTTTTATTATTATTTATAGTGATAATGTTTAAAATGTATCAAATTAAAAGTAACAAAAAAAGATAAGGCACAGATGCGCCACTTCAAAGATTTTGCTATTTATCACTTGTATGTATTTCAGATTGCAGAAAGAAAAATTACTTGTAAAAAATATTTTGTTATTATGTTTAATCATCATCATCAGCTCATTAAACGTCCCCAACTGAGGGCAACGAGGCCTCCCG